>JAHWFP010161393.1:110823-124992 GCA_023313725.1 Lithobius niger | reverse complement strand
AACCGTGATCTTGGGTTCCCTTTTAGTCGCCTCCTACGACACGCAGGGGTACGGTGGGCTTATTCTACCCCCAGCCCACAGGGAATAACTTGGTCGAGGAAGATATAGTTTATTATTTATATTATCATTTCAACCAAACACAGTAATTCCTGAATGTGAAACAATCGGACGAATCCAATACCGATCTTTGCGAGCTCATCTGGATAGCCCAGCCGCCATGCGCGAGATTTAGAAAAGTATACTGGGAGGGTTGTTTTGTGGTGTGAAAGAAAGTCCGTTTATGTAATTTATGCTGCAAAAATTGAGTTTGTTGTCTAATAAAATTCTTAATGCCGATTGAAAAATGTTTTAACCAGGCTGAAATCCCAAAGTGGTGCAGGATTTGGATATTGTAAAGTTGTTCACGTAGTGCTCGGGACCACTAACCTTATAGATCGGGTTCCCTTACCACCGTCACTGAAAAATTCGGCGTAGTCATCCTACGGAAAATGAGAATATCTCGAAAATATTTGAAGCAGAACGAATTTCCTGCACCAAAGCTTGCGATTTCATGAAGTTTCAACCAAATCGAACAGAATGGCGGACGTTGTCGTGCTCCAAACAGACAAACAAAATCCAAATTCAGTCGTGTATCAGACCTCGCTTGCCTCGCTCGCTCGGCCAATAAACCAATGTTTCACCTGATCAGCAGATTCTCTCTGTCTTTTCATTTGTAGCCAATTTATTCGACTCTATCCACAATCATAACCTTTTTTTTTTAATTCTTTCGTAAGGTGGGTGTAATTCTTAAGTTTTTATGTTGCTCGATCCTCATACCATAATTATATGAACGCACACCTCACACTACTCTGACTTAACGAGTCAATGTTGATGTGTTCCCGCTAGGAGAAATCTCCACAGAATTGAATTAAGCAATCTCTCGTTTTGAATGGGTTTTAAGTTGTTTTTGTGTTTGAAAATGCCTACTCATCGCAGTTACAACCACAATACGAACTCATTAACGATAGAGTTATGAAATTTTAAGTCAAAAGTCATTGAAAAAATCATCGTGTTATAAATTAATCACGTTACCAGAGAAAAATACCTTCATAATTTTCTAACGACAATTAACCAATGGGAAGCCAGTAAACGACAGCCACCAGCCAATCACGCCTCCTTACCACCAATAAAATAAGCACACGTTATTTTATCAGATTAAACTGTCAGCTACGTACCTCCAGCTAGTTTTTACAATCGAATGTAGTCTTTCTGGTCTTCGCCAGTTGTTATCAACACCAATCCGAGCTTTTTCCTGAAAATTTGTTTCGCGGTTATTGATTTTTAGTGAAGTTCGACCAAACATCGGATTGGTCTTAACATCGGATGGCAGTTAGCGATCACCAGGTCCTTACCACTCCGGTTGCGTTTGCAACAAACTTTTATTATTATTATTATTAATAAAAAAAATTATTAAAAAAAAATTACATTTTTGTAGAGGATAAACAGCATTTGATTAGGTTTACGCAGATTAAAATGTATTTCGTACTTTCACTTTAAAAAGCCGTAACTACATAACAGCAAAATAAAAATAAAGTTAAAACTCAGGCATTTTGAGCTCAGCTTCGGTATTAGATTAGCCTATGCCTGCTATGACTTATACCAAGGGTAATATGGATTACCCTTGCTTATACGTATTACGGTGGAGTGGGAAAAAAAAAATTAATAAACGATAGCGGCAGGGGGAAGAATATTTGTTTTTCGTTTTTCTCGTCGTTCGCACAAAACAAAACCAAAAAAAAAAATCTCTAGAACATTTATTCCGAAAAAGAAATGAGCAATATTTGCCGTATGAAATGGAGAAAAACGTTGCTTTTAACATTTTATGCGGTATATACTAAATTGTAATTTTCAGCAAAACAGAAAAAGAATAAACAAATTTTTTGTGATTCCGTTAATTTTTTTTGGTATCGGAGATTTTATTGACTTTTTTATTTGGTTTTCCTACAAATATGTAGGCTGTATGTTGGCATAGAAAAACAACCAAAAGCAGAACCGCCCTGACAGGAAGGAGGTGGAAGAGAATTCTATTAAATAAATATTTATCCAAGACGAAACCTAGAACAAGATGCTTCCTCGTTGTGGTGAAGACAGCAGCACCAGAAGCAAACACACATAACGTAGCAACTGTAAAAATATTTACAAAGAGGTCTTATTTAAAATTCAAGCGAAAACATGTTCTAAAATCAAAGCCTACAGTTTTCTACTTGCCAGTTCACCATTTTGGCGAAATTAGTTGTGGGGCCCTCTTAACTCTTATTGGTAATTTGAGGCCCCTTGATGTCCTGTTTTTCCTTTTCGTTTTTTTTTTTTTTTTATTTAGGAAAGTTATGAGGAGTACGAAAGAAAACTTTTACGCCACGTGCTAATTAGAAATTAAAATAATGGTTGCTTTACTTCATCGTGTTATTTATATTTACGATACGGCCAAGATTAGAATGCATCATAAAAAAAGGCGAGACGACTGGATAATGCATTAATTTTTGTATTTGTCATTTTTTTAGTCATATTTTAGTCTTTTACCTCCTTGTACCATTTAACTTGTTGGACTGTTGTAAGCGGCCTTGTTTACCCTACCAGAAAACATTTGGCATTATAAGTCAATAAGGTTTTATTATTATTATTATTATTATTATCATAAATGTTCACAAACGTATAAGTCACCACGATGGAATAACAAATATGGATTAAGAAACAAACAATATTATATTCCTCAGATTTTTAATTAATTACCAAGTAAGCTATTAAATCATGACAGCATTATTAAATTAAAGCCTCAACTAAAAACATTTTTACTAAGTAAAGATGAGAATTGTACGAAATTTAAAATTAAAATGAAAGACAAATAAAAATAATAAAAAGAAAAATAAATAGTTATTAAAATTATGTAACTAATGTTATGTAATGTTTAAAGTTGTTCAACAATGTAATTGTGTATATTTATTGATTGTGTTGTATGTTGCTTCTCACACAAGTTCATTGAACTTTGAGCAACAAAGCAATAAAATCATTATTATTAATTAATTATAACGCTCCTACGATGCAATACAAGAACTCTTTAATAATGAATTATTTATCACTCATTTAATATTATTAGATATAATTGGATGCAAAACGACAAGTTGGTGAGTGAAAGGAGTTATTCAAGTAGGGGTTTCCTATACAAACCAGACTCACGATACATATAATGCAATATTTTAATTTTCATCACAATCAGAAATATCTGTGGGCCTTGAAAAAGGTAAAATTATATAAGAGATTTACTGCGAACACAGGAATTTTTGTTTATCTAATTATCGTTATTTCCGAACTAACTGGCTTTCAGTTGCAGCCTACCCATCTCTAAAATGCTTTATTCTTTCAATCTCAGAAATGCATCATTTATCCTGGTGGTGGCCGGAGAAAAAAATTTTTTGGAGGGGGGGGGGGGGAGGTGTCTCATACTTTTTTTACCCCCTCTCCCCCCCCCCCGCGGGGGGGGGGTGGTACTCTCATAAAAAAACACTGACCAAACTGAGGAAAAACTTATTTTTGGATCTCAAAAATGACACTTTCAGCAGTCGAATTGCTGCAGCTTCATGTGCAAGATTTTGACGTTGTCAGTATCGGTACTAACAAGTAAGTAGAGTAGCCTACAGTTTTTTCAACAAACTTTCTAGGAAATCTTGGCCTCCTGGTTCCTTGGCTTCTTCTATCTTCAAGGTGCTGAGTATGTTACGAGTGTGGGCATACAAGATATAGATTCCGCGGCTTATCTTGAGTTCGTCCCAGAACGAACACATATAATCGATTGTATGTTTTTGGTAGCAGAGTGCCTTGTTGATATCCAAGATGGTTACAAAAACAATGGCGGCCGTCGATTAAATCCGCTACCTCCAGGAAGACGTAGCCGCTCATAAAATACTTGCAGGACTCAAGATACGCTGCACACACAATAAACCAGTGCGTTCATCACACGTATTGTGTGAAACTCAACACAACATGGGTTGTTTTATAGAACATTTTAAACTCAACCGTGTCCTTTCGTTGAAAATGAGCCACGTATTCCGTACAACTACTGGTAACTTGTGGTGCAGAATGCTACTTACTTTATTTGGCTTCAGGAAATCTTCTACAGACAGTCTCAATAGGCATACGAAGAGCACATTTAATTTGTATTAACGGTGGGGGGGTTCAAGAATTTTTTCAGGGTTTTGGAAGGGGGGGGGGGAATCGAAAATTTGGTGTTCAGTTTCATTTCCTCTGCCCCCGCCGTATATAATGACCGGTCCCTTATCCGTGATTAGCGTTAGCTTCGTTGCTGCTTTACCACCTTTGTAATTCTTGAGCTCTGCTTCATTGATCTGCTCTTTAACTATCTTTTCTAATTATCTATTATCTAAAGGCCTAGTTATCTATTAATTTGTAAATTTCAACTTGGAATTCTGCACATTCGCGACAAGCGCTGGTTTGTTGGCTACGTCCTTGGAAAGGTAAGCAAACCGGAAGTGAGCCACGGGGTCTTAAAGCAGCCGCCATCTTGGTGTGCACGCGAACACCTAATAGGCCACCCATCACGTGCGCGTCGACGGGGGCGAGACTAATTTAATTAAACTGTTTTGCGGGGCTGTTTGGGGGACGGATTTATGTGGGCGCTTGCACGCAAGGTAGGCATGGGGGGAGGTACATTGGTAGGTGGGGAAGGGGAAGTAGCGACCTAATGGGGCCATCGCTCAGGGGCACGAGCACGCAAGTAATCCGTGTAATTGCCCCGTGTCGCCATCTTAACGGAGACGCTGTAATCGACGCAATAAACAGGCCGCCAGGGGGAGAAAGGGTTGCCGGAAGAGGAAGTAGCCGTTTTGGAGCAGCCGTTCGGTTGATGCGTCGTTTCATTAGATAGGTCGTTCGCTTCGAGTGTGAAAAGACGAATACCACAGGTAGAGATTTTTCACTTTAAAGTTTTAAATGGGTTTAAGGAATACACGTTTTTACGAATTAAAACTAGCGCGTAAGTGAAACTCTTGGGTTTAACCAGGTATGAATAAATGCTTGGAATAGCCGTGTTGTAACTCTCGCCTTGTATTCCATCGTTTGCACAAGGCCGTCTGCGAGAGAAGCAGAGAGTTCCAGCTACTGGTTCCAAGCCTGTTGATTTCACATCGCCAAAATCTTATTTTACCAGAGCAGTACTAAGAAGCTTTAACTTCCTGGCACGCGCAAGAACTGGCGTATAGTCGAGAGGCAAGACACGCAATTTCTACTCCGGTAGACCTTAGCTCGAGAAACAAAATGTCTTTCCTCGTTTTAAGTTCGTTAAAAATGTTAGTTCTTTCGAACTGACACATGCTTGGACTATTCGCAGCACAAGGGATATTTTTCACACATTTTTATTATGTAAAAACCTATACAGTCTAATTGTTAATGAACACTTTCCGCAAAAGTAAAAACAGACACTAGTTCGACAACTATGGGGCCAGGACTCGATACGAACGGAGGAACCAAGGTTAGAATTGTTCCTGGTTTAACCCAGTTTGGGTGAAAATGCCCTGTCTGATTCTGAGAGGGAGTCTTAGGGATTACAGGACGGAAAGCCAAGAGGGCTCGGTTAATGGTAAATAAGTACAAAGCTGTGTGTGTTGTCAGGGATGGGTCGCTTTCGACAACCCAGCCCGAATTTCTTTTTCTGTTTTTGTTAAAGTCGTCTGCTTCATAATTAAAAACCCTGTAGTTGGTTTTATGAAGATAATTAAATTTTACATAGTGTCACACAGGTAACGTTAAACACAGAAAAACTGAAGACGAAAAGTGCAATCAAAGTTCCTTTATGTTTGCTTATTTAATGATGTGGTTGTAATAATGTTTGAACACCTTTTTTTTTATGATGTGTGATAACTTTCGTACAAATATACGATTGATAACATTAGGTAAAATAAATACAGACGCAAACTCATTTCCGGTGCCTTTTGGACTAAATGTCAGACTGCCTGAGCGGGTATTGAATCCTTGACCTTTAAGACCAAATGCCGAAGCCCTACACCGCTACTTAAGCTGAATTGACTTTCTGCCCTGTTTATTATGCAAAATGTTTATTTCCCCTACAAAAATCGTGGAATTCGTTGTGGAGTGCTCTTGGAAAACTTGGAGATATCCGAGAAATGAACATTCCATTTCGTTGTGCCGCAATATTTAAAGGAGGTAAGGGTCTGTAGCTCATTATAGCGTGATTTCGGTGGTTTTTTTTCGTCTTTTTTTCCCGTTAGTTAAATGAACGTTACGCAAAACCTCATTTAACCACGACGTTTATCTCTGTTGCTCGTTAGGGTTCGCTTACGGTGCGTTAGGGTGAGCAAAGGTGTCATTGCCATGAAAACAGCACTATGCCTGGATTAGCTAAATTCTACATCGTTTGCAGTCTTATAATATGTTACAATAACAAAGACTTACGACGAAACAATTTTTCTAGTAACCTTTGAACTCGCATTACTGACTGTTTTCGTTGCGAGCCGCCGTGTTGGAATTTCAGATGATTTTTAGCTGCTAGCTGTGGCAATGCAAAGGTAAGTCGTTGCGTAAACGCGACCTTAGCCGTATCTTCTGCGACTATTTTCTTTGGCTCTTCGCCATATCCTCTACAATGTTTTTCTGTTGTTTTCTGCCGCATCTTCGTCTATTTCTGTGGTTGTTAGGCACATCTTCATGGTTTGTGCTTTGAGCTAACACCCCTTTCACCCCCCCCCCCGAACATGTTTTCTACTGATAAATTGTTGTAGCTTTTAAGCTTGTAGCAAGCTTTAACATCGTAATGCAACGAACATCGCAAAGCTTACACTTGGCGGTGCACCTTGCCATTACGTGAGCGACTGATAGCTGCCAAGCCAACACAGCTATCGGTTGAGAGCATTGTTGCTATGCACGGAGAGAGCCCACCGGCTCAACCAGTTGGAACTGCTTTGTGCTCACGGCCTGTTATCGGTTGCGATATTCCTGGCGGCAGTTGTTTTACCAGAGTGTATAAAACCAACGATTCTGGTACCAGATCTCCAGTTGGTGTTTGGGGTTCATTCTAACAAATTGCACCGCTTGACTCACTAGGACTTGTTTCAAGCAAACATTTGTCACCAGTGCCTTGTATCAAGATCTTATAGGATTGGGGAAGGGAATTTGTGACTGAGCCCTTCTGAAACATTTTAGATTCAGTCCTATTAGTTCCGCCTGAGTTCATAGAGGGCGCCATGGGTTTTATGTGGGAAGTTCTACTCAGTTTTCAACCTAAAATTAAACTAAACTAAATGAAACTAGCTTGTAACTCGTTGGCTTAGTTGTAATAGTTTACTTTAGATTTGGGCTGAAAAACGAGCAAAAATTACCAGATCGAACGCGTGGCGCCCTCTGAAAACTCGGACGGAACTAATAGGAATGAATGTAACACGTTCCAATATTGACTTGTTTAGAGTTGCAAGTTCTCCTCCCCAACCTATAAATTCTTGCTAATATGCCTTACTGCATACTCATCTAGTTGTCCAGTAGCGACAACACTGAATCAAAGCAAAAGTTGTTTATCTGTAAGGCGTTACGGTAAGGTCGGATTTCTACAAAAGCACATAACCGCTGAGTTAACATGCCCTTCCTTCCCTACATATTCTGCCTTCCTAATTATGTTTAGCAGATAAATGACGAATTGGTTTGCACGTTTGGTGTTCAATTCAGGTAACAGGCAAGTTCCTTGCTTTTGAACCCATTGCAAATCATTCAAACAAAAATATTCCAAGAATTGAAACCGTTTAATAATAAAACTCCTTTAACGAATGTTACGTTGCTAAAGGAACAAGTTGAGAATATTAGGCTGCTAAAACAACGAATCCAATGCTTAAAGAACTTCCGTTACCGCGCATTTTTGTTCTTCTCTCTCATGTGGGTCGTTTTTGTCGCGAGCAATGCAGTTCGCGTTTGCCCCAGGCCTGCAGGCCCCCCCCCCCCCCCCCCATCTTCCTTACCCGCCCTTTCCGCATCGATCCAATGGAGTGGGGTTGTGGGTAGCTGAGGAAGAAGCCAAAACGCCCTCCGTTGCTGGACGGTGGGATTTCTTGTTATCCTTTTGGAAAATCGGTCTGTGTTCTCGAATGGGTGTAGCACGCCCGGGAAGGAAACGGAATGTGTAGGGATTTTTCGGAAGGAAGGGCGTTCGTGACCTCGGCCGACCACGCGCCAAGTTATGACCAATAGACAGTAACCAGGCTGAGGTTTTTTGGCAGCTAGAATTGGGAAATGCTGTTGCAGTTGGTAAAACTAGATGATGATAAAAATGTTAATCAATCATTGCTGGAAAATAGTGCAAAACAATAATAAAGTAAGCCTCTCTTTACAATAAAACAACATAGTGGGCCAAAAAATGGTTCTTAAAAAAATATATATAAATATAAAAAAAAACTTAACTGTTCTTAACACAGAAGACCTCTTCACAGCAAACTGTTACTGGAGTGGCCTAGTACAAAAGTAGTGATGTTGTGAAGGGCATGGCCATGCTGAATCGAGCTGCCTTATTAGTGCCTATAAACGCATCCTTTACATCAAAAGTTATTCTACTGTTATAAATCCTGAATCACGGTCGAAAGGTGGTTTACAGAACACTTCTTTGAATGTTTTCAAGAACATACTTTATAGTGTCCGCGGCCTATCTTGAGTTCTCCGCAGAACGAACACAGATAATCGATTGTACGTATTCAGTAGCAGAGTGCCTTGTTGATATCCAAGATGGTTACAAAAACAATGGCGGCCATCGATTAGAGCCGCCCCCTCCAGGAAGACGTAGCCGCTCACAAAATACTTGCAGGACTCAAGATAGGCCGCGCACACAATAAGTCATGGTTCATTTTCCACACAATGGGAATACGTCGATGCGAAATGGTTTTTTTTTAATTAGTCCAGAGGAAGTTATCTATACTTCACGTGAAAAGGCATAAGAAAAGCTTACTTTTTGCGGTTGGGGGGGGGGGGGGGAGACTGGGGAGGTTAGAATATTTTTGGACGTGAGTGAGGGGGCCAAATTATTATCATGGTCTTTGCGGAGGGGGAAGGGGTCAAAAATAAATTTGGAGGTCACAATTTTAATTCATCCGTCCCCTTCCCTCCACCCCCATACATAAATATTGGCTGGTCCTTTACGCGCTAAGGGTTATTTCGAGTTCCTAAGACGTGCAATACTTTAATAAGACCGAAACAGTTTACTTTGGACATGAAGGAATTATTTTTATCTCTTTGCAGAAGCATACACTGAGATCTCAAACTGTCGATAAACTAGTATTACCTGAATGTGCTCCTTATAGTGCAGTATTATAGAGTAGTATTATTGTATTGTAGTATTATCCTTATAGAGTAGTATTATTGTATATAACTATACTGGAGCCGTAATGGGTTAGCTGCAAGGGGCACTGCAGAGAGAAGCAGAAGGGCGTTATAATGAAGCCGATGCTGTGAAGAGTGATTCCTAGACCTAAAACGCGCGATTTTTGTTGTTAGAGAAAACAACGTTATGTTAAGCCTAAGAAATCCACTCTTCCGTTGTTTTTCCCTCCATTTTTATGTAGTGCACCTTGTAGATATGCCCTTCAAAACCCATACTGGTGCCAATATGGCGGCAAATGTCACTGCTCTGTACTAAAGGTGCCCATTCACCGAGTGACAGGTTGCAGCATCTCTACCATTATTTCTTTCTATGTAGCATTTGATTTCAAAAAGCGAAGGAATGTGCAAAGAAATTTCTTTTTACACAACAAACAAGTCACGTGCTTCCATAATTATTGAGTGTAAAATTGGTGTGTCCACGTGTACCAGGGAGCAAGCGATCAAGGTTTACGATATCACTGTCACTGGATGGCGCCTATCTAGCGTTTCAAAATCTGCATTTCAAAAACGTCGATGTGTAGAAAAAAAAGCACCCGTGGTGTCGTTAGGCTTAACTTTACTACCGATTGTTCCCTGGTGCACGAGGACGCATCAACTTTAAACTCAATAATTAAGGAGGCACGTTGCTTGTTTGTTTCATAAATTTATTATGTGTACCTTCGCTTGTTGAAATAAAGACTAGACATAAGCAGATAGCGGTAAATGGCTATAGACGCTGCGGCCTGTCATTTGGTGGCAATCGCCCTTTAAACTGCTTGCTGAAGGTTTGCGTCTTTGAATTTGAGCATCTTTTTTCGTTTAACTCTTAAAATGGACTTGGAGATTGCGGAAATAGCGTTCCGTTCCGTCTCATTAGATGGCAACTTAATCCAGCTTGGCGATTGGTTGTCCGATAAGCTCGTGCGCCACTAATGAAGGTTCCAGATGACGAAGATGTCTGTCTCCCTGTCTTTCTGTCAGAGGGCCACAAGGTCTTCTTTGCACTCCGCTGCAGTTGGTGCGCCAGCTTTTGAAGCACCCTTGACCACCGCATGGAATCTGCATTTCGATTGGGGCTCAAGAGGTGGGTGTCCTCCCGCCATGTCTGTCTGCATGTCCACTCAAGAGTCAAGAAGATTTTCTCTTTGTGGTGGAACTCATCAGGGCACCAAAGATCACATATTTCCTCACGTTTCGATTGGGCACGCTTGATAGCCATTTGAGTTCGGAAGTGGGGGGGGGGGGGAGGTTACTTGGGGAGGAAAGATAGGCTAATGATGTTCCTTTGTCGGACGGAGACGAATTGTAAAGGAATGTAAAACGTGTAGGGCTCTTTGTTTCTGATGAGATGAAGTTATGTCGGCGATTATTATAACTTTGAAGGACGCAAACTCTTGGTGTTCGGCCACGACGAAGACATACAGTCCAACTCTTAAATAAACTAAAACGAAAAAAAACAACAATTGGGATTAAAAACAACTGAACTTGGGTTATCTTTTTTACGCCCTTTCAGGCTTTCTTCAGCCCGGGGGGGGGGGGGGGTATCCCCGGCCCTGGGTTAGGCCACTTCTCGAATAAAAATGGCGTTTGCCACCTGGCTGTTTGACTGAAAGTAGCAAGGAAGCCTGCGTTTCGCGCACAAAAGAAACAACGCCAAAGTTATCAAACACATTTAAGATCCACCTACTTTTGCAGTACGGAACTTTAAAATAATAAATGTCACGACACATCGGTTAAAGGTTTCAACACACATTCCTTTAGCATTGACATTATTACGGGTCAATAGTCCAACTGTATTTTATCCTAAACGGCTTGTGTTCGTTCCCCCCGGAGCCTATTACCAGGTCCGTTCGGCCCCTCTCGGTCGGCGCTATTTGCGAAACACCGCGAATGGTGGTTGGCCCTAAATGTCGGCGTACGTGACCCAAGCACATATAACTGGCCATATACAACAGGACATATAACTTTACTACTTCTGCGGGTTTACAAATGAGAATGGTTTAAAATAAACTGGACCAAGTAGGCTTAACCGGGAACTTGCCGCCATAGCAACTACCTGAAAAGAGACGTCTTGTCCCCCCCCCCCCCCCCCCCTGAGGTCGGATGGTGACAACCAAAGAACGAAAGACACTTAATTGGACAAGAGGCGCCAATAAGCTTCTTTCCGCGTTAAAAAAATTGACTTCCTCTTCAGACCAAAAGGCGCAAGGGACGGCCATGCTGCGGGAAGTGACGTCATCGAAGCTGGGGAAAGTGAAATGTCAGAAGAACTTCCTGGGTTCGTAGCTGGCAATAGAGGATACTGTTTAAAAAAAAAACACCAAGGACTGTCACTTTGTAAAGGAAGCCAACACTAATTTAAAGGTCTTTGTGACCAGGTGAGCTCAGCCATTATCTATATATATCTATATATATAATTACACAAGTCCGCACAAGTCCGCAACGCAGCCATCGGCAGCAGCCAAAGAGGCAGCAGCTGCATACGATGCCATCTCCGCCATCTACCGACGGAACGGCAAATTATAAGAGTAGCAGCCAAGCCCCGCTGAGATAGTAGCTGCGCCCGGAACGAACGGCCAGCAGCGCGAACATACGATGTGCCATCTACCGACCGAACGGCAAATTAAATGAGGGTGGGGGGGCGAGACGACGCGGAATGAGCGAGCGAAGCGAGCGACTCCGCTAGTATTTATCTAATAGGCTTTGGGAGGCACTGAGCAAATTCATCATATGTGTGCGTGTTACTGAAGTTCAAGCGAGAAAGGGGAAAGGGGTAACCAGGGAGGTGACTCAATCTGACCATGCAGTGGGAGAATGTGGGGGAGGGAGGCAGGAGGATGGGGGGGGGGGGGAGGGTGTCGGCGTCATTCCGACCGGTAATTAGGTATTCGGGAACCGGCTAGACCGCCGGGGGTACAGCTAGTTAATAATACAGTATTTAGTAGGTTCGTGCTTCCTAAAAAAACATAATAAACGACAATCAGAGCACGTTCAAGAAAATGCGTCTGAAAAGGACGACTGGTGAAATGCTCAAAAAAGGGTAATTAATAAAATAAAATAAAGACGAGTCTGCTGTAGTTTGCTTTTTTTTTACTAACGTAAACGATGTTTTTGTCTTATCATTTTGTTGTCAGTTAAGCATTGTAAACAGAGCTTTTTCTTTTAAACTCCGTTGTTTTTAAGTCCGGCAGTTACATATTTGAGATGCGTATCGTTGTAGCGCTCTTGATTGGCTGATTGGGCTAATTTGGCGACAACAGCACTGATGACGTATGCCTACTCAGGGACTGGACGAGAGGTTTCCAAGTATCAAACTCGATTCCAATTCAGCCCTTACTGCATAGCTAGGGGACTGTGCACAGAGTAACACATATTAGGAACTATACTTAAGTTACAACTTGGTTTAGCCCTAGCAGAGTCTTAGAGGGTAACCTTTCAAGTTGCTTCTCCAACTGAGGATTCGTCCACAACTGGACCTTTTTATACCCACTGGAGGGACCATTCCCACCAGGATTTACGTCACTTGACCAGCTTCACTGCAGCGTTCCGGTTCCTTGCTGTTGGTGCTCGGCCAACTCCCGTGTTAGGCGAAAGTTGGACGGGCGTGTTTGCAGCCACGTAATGGTAAGGTGCACCACGAAGTGTTGGCGTTTTGTATATCACCGTCTTTCAATTTGCAGAAACTTGGCAGGTTTTTAGTCTACTGTACAGCCGTACCGGCTGAGAAGACTATTGCAACGACTTTGTCCGTCCGTCCGTCCGTCGCTTTTTTCATCTTCGCAACGGTACCAGAAATTAACGACCACTGTTTACAACGTTCGATTCAGTGTCAAAAGTTAGTTAAATAACATGACAAATTAAAACATCGTTGCCTCCTTATAGCTAATAGACTTCTTCGACGTAACTAAATTAAATAATAACATTTCATCGTCGAATTGAAATCCTAAAGATTTGTGTTAACGCAGCCGTAAAATCAAAAACATTTTAGCTTCGTTTAAAAGAGTCTTGTCGCATTGTTGCATGAATGAATAGCCTTACGATCGAACCAAATTCTCCATTAGGCCTATCTGCTACTTACGAAACTAAAACTGCCGTTAAAAAATTAAACCTAAAAAATGAAAATTCGATCTAAAATCACGTTACGTCAATAGTTGCTACGAGTCGCTGCTGCAGCGTTTCTCCTGTCCCTTCCCTACTACCACTGATCTATATTAGACTACGTTGCGCATTACGTTGTAACACTGTAACTGTGTGCGCGGAGGCATACCGAGTTGCAAAAATGAATAGGTTTACTGTATACAATCCAAATCTCCGTTAGTTGCTACTTACGAAATTAAAGTTGTAAATTAGGCCTAAACGCTGACAATTATTCCTAAAACGTAAAATAAGCTTAAAAGCTAACACATTTGTAACGGGCAATTCTGATGGTTACTGTTTTTAGATTATATAATAGACATAGCTGTTGTAGTGCATGATGGAGGTGTGCGCCTCAACATTGGAAGTGGAGTAACTGTACAGAAGACCAATGCGACTAGATAGTCGCTGTAGCCCCTTGTTTGTCTAATCAGTTGCCAAGTCCTTTTAGTAACAGTTTTCTGACAGTTCTTTATCTGAAGCGATGCAAGTGCCTCACTGAAACATACCTAAAATTCGTAAAGGATTGGCTTGGGTTCTTATACGCTATCGGCTCTATGGCCATTTTTCTCTTACGAATCCGAGATGGTGGGGTGTGTTGGGGTGGAGGGGGACGGAGCCGGGGGGGGGGGGGGG
>JAHWFP010161393.1:82748-103075 GCA_023313725.1 Lithobius niger | reverse complement strand
CGTCGAAGCAGTCTATTAAACAATGGACGTTGTAAACAATGGACGCGTCGAAGCAGTCTATTAAACAATGGACGTTGTAAACAATGGACGCGTCGAAGCAGTCTATTAAACAATGGACGTTGTAAACAATGGTCGTCAATATCTGGTACTGTTGCGAAGTTAAAAAAAGCGACGGACGGACGGACGGACAAAGTCGTTGCAATAGTCTTCTCGCCGGTTACGGCGTACAGAAGACTGAAAGCCGAAAAAGCCAAATATTTGGCAGAATCTGAAACAATGTAGTAGAATGGGGTTTGGTTAAGCACGGATTCGTGAAGAAAATGATGTTTTCTGGTAAAACTAAAACAGTAGAAGTAGTTAATCAAAAAAAGAAATCAAAATTATGACAACGGGAAAGAACTAAATCTTTCACTGAAAATTTGTAGAAAAAACGTTAGTGGTGGAAATCCTCTTCCTCTCTTCCCACGCCCCCCGGTAAAATTGCATCAGAAGTTATGGTTGGGGGGAAGGGCGTAAAATAAGCTACTTGCCCTCCTAGAAAAAAATCCTAGCTGGGCCTACTTGAGATTGAGCTTAGAAAGACAAATTACGGATAGAAAAAGGCAAATTAGTGTTGACCTCTACTATTAGTCGCATTTCGCAAACTGTTGGTGACGACTATGGCGAATTGACATCGGGACGGTTGGGAAGTAGGGAGGGTTCTATTCTTCTCACCCGTTCTCAGTCCTCTTATAACAATACAACACGATAGGATCGCAACAATGAAAGAGGACGAGGAGTACTGGGATCCACAGCCCCCGGTTGTGTTAAATTAAAAGTGGAAGAAAACAAATGTAATAAATATGCTGAAACAAATAAAAAACATAAAAGATAAAAAAAAAAAACAACGTTCAACAATTCACGTTACTCACAACATTGCAACCGCTGCTTTAAAACGTTGGTTTCCATTAAATGACAAAAAGAAAAAGCAACCGAATATAATTCATTAAATGGAACATTTTTTGAAAACAACACCACCTCAAACGTAAAAAAAAATCGTTTAAGAATTCACGTTAATTACAACATTGCAACCGCTTTTAAAATTAAACGTTGCTCTTTTCGTTGCGTGTAGCATTGCGTCTTAACGAATATACTGCACAAACTTTTTTCTGGCTAAACGCAACAATGTATTCCACTCGCGCTCAACAATGTACGTCTGACTGATAGCTTCAAAACTGGTGAGAAGAAGGATATCACCCGCTTTCCTGATGCTGGAATCCAACAATGGCTCGGGCGCTGGGCGCTCTCGACATTGTCAGATCCCAGCACTCGGAAAGCGGGCAATATCCTATACAATGTTGCCGAAATTATCTTGGACGAGAGCAGACAACCTCTTGCTGGGAGGATGCGAGTAGAATATTGTAAGTCTCGAGGAGCAAGCCGGACGTTAACTTTGTCTCGTGAGGTTACAATGGGTGTTTACATCAACTTTGCGATATGATTATGAGATCTGACTGTGTTAAATTGTTTCAGCATGATCAGTGTCCTTTCAGCCAACCTTAATACTAAGTTTAACTCGATGGACACTAGGATTATATAATATGGTAAACTGCGTTTACTGCACAAGCAGATTCACGAATTAATGCGGTCCAGCTGTGGTACTTCCGCTTTGACACTGGGACGGCAGCCGCCATTATACCTATAGGACGACATAATAGCGAACAAGGAATTCAGTTGCCGCCATTTAGAACCTTAGTCCGACGACTAAAGTTAAACTCGCATTGATTCAATTGAACTGTAAAACGGTTTCCTAAATACTTCCCTTTAAAGGCAAACGTTTCAACAGATATTCCAATAGCTTTTTACTTTTATAAATTGATGTGTGCATCGTTTTTAAGGTGTACAGCGTTTTCACATTTGTAGCACATTTGTAGGAGTGATTACGACAGGAATGATGAATTATGGCATGTGTATCTCACGAATCTCATTCAGGCGAGAACAGAGGCGAGAACGGTGTGCACCATTGAAAGTTGAAAATGAGCGAGAAATCGAATGGTGACTGTGACACCAGATCCCCCCCCCCCCTCCAAAAAAAAAAGTACGTATATTTTATCAACAAGATAATCAGTTATTATTATTCCTTGACCCTGTAAACGTAGTATTAGGCACCAAAATGATTATCTTGTTTGTTCTATAAGCGAAGTTATGGCCGATATATGACGTTTTAGCCATCTTGGCTGCATTCTTGATTATTTAAATTTGCTCAAGGGTGACAAAGTGGCACCCTGAAGAATATCATTAAGTATGCTTCGCCCGAGGATTTGCTTCGCCCGTGGTTGTTTCCCAGTTTTTTCTCGGTGCTGCCAGTCAATTTTTCTTCCTGTAATACTCCCTCTTTCCGCCAATCCTCTCCCCTCCCCCTTTTATCCCATCCTCTCTCTCTCCTCTCCGTTCTTTCCCTTCCTCCTCTTTGCTATACATAGTTGAATTTGGATGGTTATTTGAATTAATACTGCCCCTCCCCCTTTGCAACGTATCTTATGTAATATTATTGTTTGATTTTGAGGAGCACGAACCCAAACTGGGTTATCCGCCCCACATTGATGAAGGGACAATTTAGCTGGAGAATTAGCTACCGAGCTCGCATTTGGAATTAGTCGATAAGCTAGCTGCAAGGGGCACTGTAAGTAAAACAATCAAACGGCGTCTTTAGTCAAGTTAAGCTGTGAGAGCGGATTTCTTAGACCTCAATTCCTTACGCTTCAAAACTTATATTTCAGATTGTAAATCGGAAAAAAATTGCCTATGCTGAAAATTGTAGCAGCTGCTTTATCCCCTAAAATAGCATTTTTGCCATCAATAAAGCCGCTTTCACAGCATTGGCATGACAAACTACGCTAATAGCTTTACGAGCGCCCCTTGCAGCTAGCTCGACGACTGATTCCAGATATGAACTCCGCATTGAATAAGTAGTCACTGCTCTATTGAACAATACGAACTGAAAATAAAAAAAAAATAGCGACGGAAGAGGATCGTTTGGTAAAAAAAAAAAAATTAACCAATTTAAAAAATAGGCAACGTTACGAGTTTTTCGGGAAACGTTTGCTCGGGCGTAGAAACTAACAGAAGCTTGATTTGTCTTATTTTTATTTAAGCTAAAAAAAAAAATAGTCAACACAGCCAGGCAGCCAACAAATCCGCATGAGCACGGAATAATTTATTAACTCCAAATTTTCATTCTACAAGGCTAAAAGGCTGCGAATCTAAAAATTTGAAAGAGAATTTTTTTTTCTTTACCGCAGCATCGCTCTATTTAGATTAAATATAGACCACGCCAGAAAGAGACTAACAACGGAAATCTTAAAGGTTCTTAAAATCGAAATCATTTCGGGGAATCGTTTAGCAGAAAGCAAACAAAATTTTCCCACCGAATATTACTTGTTGACTTTTATGAAATCTGTAATTTGTGCGTTTCACACAAATTAAAGATTTTATAAAAGCCGACGAGCAACATTCGGTGTGAGAATTTTGTTTGCTTTCCGCTAAGCAATTCTCCGAAACAATTTCGATTTACGGTTTCGATTTTAAGATTCTTTAAGATTTCGTTGTTCGTCTCTTTCTGGCGTGGTCTATATTCAGTCTAAATCTCGACCTTCGGTCTCGAAAAATTAAATTTGGAAAAGAGTTTCGTGCTAACACTCACAAATTATCGATTTTATGGAAGCACATTGGGAGGAGGTGGCTGTAGCACGTCTCAGATGGGCCACAACTCCTTGACGCACGGGAACTTACTCCGTGTTAGGAATGCACCAGGTTGCATCTCCTGTTTTGTTTCTCTTACCATTGCTCATATCGTGGTGGAGTGTCAATACACCGTGTTTACGGTTGGATTCGTGGAATATTTTCAGAAATCCTGGGTGATAATCCAGGAAATATTCTGAAGGTCAGCGAATTCTTAAGGAACTTAGGCTCTACAGCCTACTTTAGCTTGCTTTTTTTCGTCATCTTTGTTTTAGTTCGATAAACGTCAGCCGAAACCATATTTTGCGTGTCATTTATACTCTGTGACCCTTTAGCTGCATGTGCATCTACTCCCACCATCTTGTCATCTCTTTCGCCCCCCTTTCTTCTTTTTTGAAATACTTGATTGCTTGGAGCTTTTCAGCAGGATTTGTTTTGTACTGTTTGCCTAAATTAAGCAGCATTTGTTAAAGTGTGGGCGCAAATAACCATTGCTTTTCGTGCCCTTTCTTTCTCATCTTTCCATCCTATATTTTCTTTTCCTGCCTCTTAAAAATCAACTTGTCACTGGCGAATATTCTTCACAACGATAAAAAGTGGATTCACATCCTTTTTTTAAATGTTTGAAAGTATCACACACATCTAAAAAATAAGGTGGAAAGTTCCTTCGTCAGCCGTTCGCCGATATTTTCATGTCCGGTGCAGTATCGTAATCATCTGTCGAATTGCATTCAACATTGAGTCTCATGTATTCTTACGCGACAACAACGTATTATGTTGAGCATGACAACGCAGAGTACACGAGAGAGATCAAAATCAGTGGGAGGGGGGGGGGGGTCGACAACTAAAGCCCATCCATCTACATCGCCCGTGATATGGTAAAGGGAGAGAGGGGGGTTGGGAAATTGGGGGGGGGGCCTAGAAGAGCAAGAAGTTGAGTACTAAAACTGTCATCTTCCGTTTTTCCAAAGTCCTGGACCATTATTTTGGACTGGTTGTTTATGAGTGGGAGCAAAACTCCTGAGACCCTGGTCGGACGCTGTTGACGTCTGAGGAACCACCACTGCTTCCCCCCCCCCCCCCACTCCCTCCCACCAACCTCTCCCCGCGACCCGACCCTGCGTCTCTGTCCCTTTTCCGCGCCTGTCTCGGCTGCCATTGATTCTGGGTTCGAGGGTATAAGAAAGAAGGAAAAAAAAAACTTACTCTCTCCCCAGTGGGCGAATAGATGGGCGTTTCGCCCGCGCGCCGCTCGTGGCGCCCTTGAATCATACGGTGCCGTGGCACCCAGGCCTCGGTTCAGCGTTCCATCGCGAATAAATAAGGTTATAGAGAAGCCACAAATCGTGTCTCTGCTTTGGTACCCCTATTCCTTCTTCCCGCCTCCCCCCCCCCCCTCCCACAATACCCCTGTACGCCTCAAGGGTTGTGCCACGACCGGAACAGGAAGTGAGAGCTGTCGCCATGGAGATGATGGCATACACTCACTGGAGTGATAGATCGGTATCATCACCATCAGCATATTTTTTTTTTCACTTTTTTCTCTTATTTTTTATTATTAGGCCTATTTTTTATTTGCTTATTCATCGGTGGCTGTCGGAACAATCCATGCAATTTGTGACCTCGTGCTTAAAAGTGTGATAAATTTTTTTTTTTTTTAAAGAGAGAGTTTGGAATGATGATGTGTATGCTAACATTTGTGCATGTCATAAATATGTCGACTACTGCTTTTTGACACACAGTTTCCCCTCGTAATAACTTTAATACAAGGCGCTGTGAATGTCACTATTAAAGAAGTGTAGATCTGCAATCCATAGCGCAGTCAATTTAAGAAATATAGCTAGTTGGCAATCAGTTACCAATCACAACCCGGACCACTGCACTGTGACTGAGGTTGGCGCTAATGACCAAGCTGTCGACGCGCAGTTAAGCTTCATCTCCCCCCCCCCCCCCAATCACAACCAACAGGTGCAGACTGGCCAGTCGAGAAGTCGGCTTCATGGCCTAGGTTGGGCTAGCATCAAACTTGTGCCTATCGGGAAGTTGGGGTATTTTCTTGAAATGTTGCACGATTTAAACTGCACAAGCCTATAATGTCATGAGTTGGCCACTAACGAACAATAATAGCGGATCTTTCGCCGTTTGAGTGGACCAGCCCGTGCGCGTGGTTTAAAAGCCTAAAAGTTGAAAACTGTAATTCCTGCATTTTTACGGATGGAAAGTCAAGGCTCAGTTCCGTAGATTATGAACTAAAGGTAGATTGCCTGAGTGGGAAGTTGAACCCTCGATGTTTGTCAGGCTTCAATTATTACTTTGAGAATATACCTTCATAATTGTCTAACGAACTTAGCCAATAGAAAGCCAGTAAACTGAAGCCATCAGCCAATCACGCTTCCTTAACCCGATAAAACGAGCACACGGTGATTTATCAGCTAAAACTGCCAGCTTTGTCCCTCCATGTTGTTTTTACGATCAATTGTCTGGTTTCCTAGTGTTCGTCACACAACGCAAGTATGACAGAACTATATTTAGTAGTCCTAAAATAATTTTTAAATGAATATGACGTAGCTGATAGTCACACGAGGCACGATTTGTCTTCCCAGCAACGCACTATTGTCATGGTGACAGAACAACCGCCTGAGCATCAGCTTTCTGCCCAAGCGCGTTAGGCCTAACCGCAGCGTATATTCGAAGCGTGACGGTAGAAGCACCACAGTACGTAAAATATTAAATGCAAATACTTCACGAACTTCAATAGTTGAAATTATATCAATAATACGGATCACATTCTGTTTTAAATCTAAGAAACAATATTTTCATTAAATATAAAACTCCTAATTACTTTGGTTGACGCGTCGTGACCAGTACCAACGTTCGTCGTGCAACAATTGTCAGTTTTGGCGGTGAGTTGGTGTCTTTCGGCAAGTTTGTGATGGATGGTTTGGGAAGCAAAACTATACTTAGGAAACGGGATATTCTCTTTTCAAATGCCACTCGACAACGTAGTTTTAAGTATCGATAAATTTTCTCCACCCCTCCTAGTACATTCCCAAGCTGATAAAAAAAAAACACCTCGGTATTTTTCAGTTTCGGAACTCGGGGTTGACAACATTTAAAAATAAAAACGCTGCGTCCCTGACATATAATCCTGGTCAAGCACCTTGGCACGGTGTGAGCCCCATTATTTTTTATTCCATTTTTTTGGCGCCACTACACAGATTGATGTGCTTCGCTGTAATTATATATTTCAGTTAAAAATTACAATCGTAACAGCGCGTCTTTAACTTATCCTATAAAGCCAATACTCGTGACGTGCGTGCCAAGACATGCGCTATTGCTAATGAAATTCAGTAAAACACCCTTTATGGTTGTACTTTTCATTATTGACATGAAAAGCGATTGTAGGCTACTGTTTTCAGTGGAAAGCGTGTCGTTATGGAATATTAAATTCGGCCCCAAACGCCTCTTACATCTTAAAAGGATTTGTTCTTCGTTTGATGTTTGCCGCCCAACGACGAGTGTCCTCTGGCGGCCGGCCGGGGCAACACGCTTAAGCCTACTTGGGGTAATGGGAGTGCATGTCAAATTGTGTTTGTCTTCCTAAATGCGGGGGTGTTTGCTTCCAACGGTTGCCAGACTTGAACGTGGCATCAGAACCTGAACCAGAACAGAACAATGAATCAGACTTGAATCAGAACAGAACTTGAATCAAAACGAAAGGAATAACTCCTGAACGTGAATTCAGCACTGCAAGATGAACGGGGAACTTGCATAGATAACGCACTGGCATAACTCGACCACGTGTGGCCTGCGAGCAAACCTGGCGCTTGTGCCTTCTTTCCCCCCCCCCGCGATACCATGCCTCAATTCGGAAGGAATTTGGAAGAAATCCAGAAATTGACTGTTTTGTAGATCAAAATAGTTATAGTATACCAAGCTATTTCCTGACTACATTTATGCAAAACACATATTAAAGAATGAGTTATGGGCAATTAAAACTAAAAAAAAAAGGATTTTTTCAAAGTAGTAAATAAATCAAAAAGAAAACGCACTAGAAGTCATACATGATTAGATGGTGAGGTGTGACAGTTCGGACTGTAGTATAGCCGATTCCCGTTTCACCGATCCACGTTTCGCCGAAAATTAAGTCCTTATTAAAATTCTTCAAAAAGGGAATTCCCGTTTCGCTGAATCAAAATACTGTTTAAAACTTTAATGTTGGAGAAGTTAAACATGGATTCCTAATTGGAAGGAATTTAATCGATTATAACCAATTTCAGATCTAAATTCATCAAAATCTTCGACGGTTTCGGCATTACCATGCATTTTGACGGAATTTACCCGAAATTGTGTAGACTTAGTTGAATTGGGTGGAATTGACTGCAATTGGTCAAAATATTTCCTGAAGTCGACTAGAACTAATATTGAATTAAGAGAAAATCAGTGAACTAAGATTGAAGTTTGCCAGAATGAAAAACGAAAAGTAATTGAGTGAATTGATTTGAATTAGCATAGAGTATGGTAATGAAGTGAATTGCATTGAAACACAGCAACGACTTGGTTGGAATTAAATGCGACTCATGAATTTGAATTGGCCTGGAATGGAGTTGTGTCTTAATGAAATTTTGGTAGACCATCCTTAAAACAATTTTATTTGGTCGGTACTCACGAGTAAGAACAGATTTCCCCATCAGGCTGGGAAATGAGATATCACACTTATTTCCTAAACGCAGACAAGATGAAAATACCAGGAAGTCATGATGAACAGATCAAGAGACAAAATGGTGCCGAATGAACGAAATAAAACAACTAAAGAGGTTATGTCAAGCCGTATCACCCCCCAAACGACATTGACCGAACTGTCTCATCGTCCCATTGCAGCGCCGGTTCTTGGCGCAGATATTCTTCGTCAAGAACAGTGATTGCAACAATACCACCCAAGTTTTGGCCTTTGCTACAATTTACTTCTAGACCATCCTCTACAGCTGATTATTGACCACAATTCATCCATAGCATTTATGCTTCGTAAACCAAATTCTTTGTAACCAGCAATCCATTTTGCATCAGTTTGTACCCCACAACCATTGTATCTAAGCACGTGAGGTTTTAGACAAGTTGGCCCGAGAGCCCAACGCCAAGCGCCAGAATTCCAATTACGAGGCATCTCTGCACAACACGTCTTGAATCGACCATTTTGGAACTTAATTTGAAATTTCCCGAACCATCTAAATTCACCATGCCCAGACTCTGGCGACCAGATTTCTCAAGACACAAGTCAAACAGCCCCGTGGCTAAAGCGAGCTTTACATTCCATCTTTACGAAACTGGACCACGACTACTGGACTGACTTTATTTCCATCAAGCGAGTTGAATTTGATTTGGTAATTCATCCCGTTGTGCTGTTGGGAGGACTTTGGGCCCAACCTCCCTACACCATCAGATTGCGCTGACGATGCTTAACTTAGATTCCACTCAATGAACAGGTGCCCCCGCCAACTGGCCATCACTTCTCATTAGTTTCCTTGTCTACGTCCACAATGAACTTCCGGTCGGGCGGTGCACGAGATGAACGGGCAAAGGCGAAACCAAAATGTAGAAGGGGTGAGCATGTTTTTTGTTGTTGCTCTTTCTCTTCTGGCCTTCTTCCAGGTTGCAAGATAGAGAGAAAAGAGGGGAGGGGGAGGTAGTCATTTGTTACTTCTCTTTGGCGCTGGTGTATTTCATCTGAGGAAAAGGGTAAAATGGTCTGGTGACGAGAGATGCCGTCATCAATGCGCGCTTGATGCATGGCTTCCTCACTCGGATGGGAGCAAACGTTCGCTCCCAATCCCCTCCCTCCCTCTTGTTTGATCGTCCACCGGGTTTATGCCTGGAGGGAAGAGGCCGAGTGGAGGGATCAGGTAGAAAAAAGGCGTGGCTCACATCAACTCTTTACGAAGAAGAAGCAGTTGAAGTCTTCTTTTGGTTTTAAGAAGCGCTGTCATTTCTAAAGCGATGTATTTGTACAGGTTGTCAGTCACAAGGCTTAAAGCCTCGATATTTAAATTCAGATCGTGAGAACGGGGCAGTGGAAGAATGGGACCTAATTGAACGAAAGCACAAAAACGCTAAATCGTACAGAGCAGGACGGACGTAAAGTAAAAATTCTTAAAATGAGTGAAACAGGAAAACCATGTAAAGTGTGGGAGAGGTTGAGGGGGGGGGGGGAGTGAAAAGACCGGAACCATAGAAGAATGGTATATCTAGTTGAATGAAAGCACACACAAAGTGCTAAACCGTACATAATTGGACGTAAATTAAAAATTCTTAAAGTAAGTGAAACAAGAAAACCCATTTAAAGTGTGGTATTAACACAAAATATAAGCAATCTGTAGTCCCTGGTGTTCGGCTCTGGCATCGCTTATACTTTGCAGCTTATACAGCACAGTTTATCTGAATAAAACAAATAACAATCTACAAAATGTATACCTAGTCTTACAACGTAAAAATTGTGAAAATCACTCAACTCTAAGAAAATTTCAAAAAGCACAACACAGGAGAAAACCTTTATTAAAGAAAGAAAATTTCAACTTTACAAATTATAGCTAAAAAAATATATGGGAAGAAAATACAAGATTATTGCCTACTATACCTTAAAGTTTTAAAAGCCTACCAGATGAAATAAAATAAAATTGGGGAAATAAAAAAAAAAGCATTCTCAATTGCCAATTGCAATTTTTGGCCTATCTCTAGGGGAGGAGGTCATACATTTTTAGGCACGTGAAGGAGGACAGGGGTCAACAAAATGCTTACCAAACTGCAAGAAAAAGTCATTTTTGTACCTCAAAAATTATACTTTTAGCAGTCAACATATTTAAAAACGTCGCAACTTGTGGGGGGGGGGGGGGGGGAGGCAAGCCACCCAGACCCTCCCCCATCAAGTAAGTTTTTATAAGATTTTGACGTATTTCTAATTTCATCTGGAGAATAGCTCTTTAAAACCATTTTCGAAAACAAATTTTACACCACGGGGTGTTGCACGTGTTGAATTTGTGAAGGACATGCTGTGTTGAACTGCATTGTAGACCCAATACGCATCCCGTGCATCAAGTTATTCTGCCGTCATGAATCACGAATCTCTGTTCAAAGTTGGTTTAAATAACACTTCTCTTGAATGTTTTCCAGAACATCATGGCTTGTTTTCCACACAATTAGCAATCAGTTGATGCGAAGTACCATTTTTTAAATTAGTCCAGAGGAAATCATCTACACTTAACCTGAAAAGGCATATGAAACGCTTACTTACTGCGCGGCCCGCGGTGGGGGACGGAGATCGGTTTTTTTTCAGAATCTTGTGAGAGGATTGGGGGAGCATCGAAAATTTGGAGATCACATTTTCAATTCCACCGCCCCCCCCCCCCCCCGACATAAATAACATTTGGTACCTAGTAAACATTGAAAAAATAAAAAAAGATAAAAAAATAAAAACAATAAACAACACACCTCAACATACTTCAGGTACGCTCTGCTGTTAGATATCGATTTTTCTTTACGACTTTGACTGCGGACTGCGCTGCACGATAAGCAGTAAAATGGAAACTGTCGGCTTTCAAGTTGAGCGAGAAAGAAAGTTTATTCAAGTAGCCGTAACTTTTGGAATGATATAAAGGTAGCAAAGACGAGAGAGTTGTTTACCGAATTTCTCAATTCAGTTGGTGACTAACCAAGCACTCCATGTTATTTATTAGTGTGACTTGGCAAGGTTGCCTGGTTTGCTATTGTTCCGCAAACTAATTCCTTCTGTAGCCGTGGTTGGCGTCCAAATCCACCTTAAGACAACCCCTTTTGTTCAACCCGAGAAGCGCTGACTTCCATTTTCCTGCACTTTCAGCCTTTATCCAACGCAATTTTGGGAGGGGGGGGGGAGGAAGGAGGAGATATTGTTTGTAAAGGTCTTCCATGTGGAAGGGATGTCTGTTGGCCCTTCGCCCACAAAACTCGTAGAAATGAAGGAGAAAGTTGGGGAAAGGAAAGTCAACAATTACATGTTATCGAAGGCAATGGTAACAAGGACCATAATTGTTGCGTCGTAGAAAATGCTAAATTGTGTCTATTTTGTAGCAAATTGAGACTTTTCGTACAGGTTTACTTTCAATTTGCCAATTTTGACTTAATTCACGCATTTTGGAATTAATTCTAGCAACAAGACTCCTACCTCATCAGCCGGTCCACCCAATTCCGTGGTGCGATCCGTGACTTCTTCCAACAATGATTCTACATCAGACAAGCCAAGACTTGATGTTAAGTTTAGCCTTCAGATTCAGACCATTCTTGAAATAATGTAACACAGTCACATTTGCCCGAGAGGTCCTGGTTCGTTCCTAGCCTCGGTCGCCCCCTGGCACTTACGGGAAGAGAAGGGCCATGTGGTTTCTCGTGCCCATGTCCATCATGGGATGTCAAAGATCCTGGGTTTTCTGCTTCGATTTCTCCAGCTAAATTGTCCGTCTCATCGTCGTGTGAGGGGTAACCCAGTTTGGGTTCGTGCGCTCTAGAAACAAACAACAATACAGTCGCATTTCAAATTGTAAACCAATTGTAACCCTACGAGACTAGTGCACTTTAGAATTGCTCAGTGTCCAAATTCATTCTCGATCCTCCCTTCCACCTTCCTATGTCCATTGTCCATTCACTTAAGGACTATTTCGGCCTTTGTTAATTTGAATTCCTTAAACCATTCACCCCAATGGAACTTCAAAACCAATTTTCACATAATGTCTGTAGAATGTGACGCAGATTCCAAAGGATAGTGCCGTCACATTGTGTAATATTTAAACGCCGATAACCCAAGTTCTTCTCTGTATAATTTATGTTGAACCTAACCTTCTAATACTTTTGCAAGAATTCAATATAAGCTTACTTGCGCTTGTATTCGACCTCAAACACGGAAAAAAAAACTTTAAAAATTACACCAAATTATTAGTGTTGTGCCCAACCAGAACCGAATGAGTTTATATCTTCAACATTTAGAAGGAATTTGATCGTGCTAACAATTTAGACGGCGCTTGCACAATAGCTACAACTCAGTGTGCTAATTTAATATAATTGAATTTGCTACACTCTGTCCATGCCTTGAACACAGCTCTTTGTTCAGTACATTTTTTACCATGACAACAACAACCTCCAACCTTTTCTTGTTCCTTTTGTACGTCTCTTACATTTCCGGCCACAATTCTGTCGGGATTTTGCATTTTTCCGACAATGGATCTCTTCCTTCTGGTTGACTTCCGTATTACGCGTTTGTTCTTGGAATTTGAGTTGCAAAATTTTGTACTTCCAACAGTTTTTTTGCGGTTGCCGACTTTTTATTCAACTTCTTTTTTTTCCACTGAGCATTCGAAGTGATAGTTTTGTTTATAGCCCACGAAACAGGTAGCGAACTCGCCCGGGGTTATCTCCACCTGGCATGCGAAGCAGTTCAAACGCGTGAGTCTGGTTCTCTGCGTTCGTTTACCATGTTAGTGCGCTCGAAGAAGGCAGGAGGTTAACCCGGCGAGTCCACCTTTTTTGCCTGTGATCACGCCGAAGATTTCCTCGTCCGGATACAAACACTAGTCAAATTCCATGCTTTGCACGGCGTGGAATTATCGTATGCAAATGGGAAGTGTGCAGCTTTTGTGTTTCTCAGATGGCTTTGGACTGTTGTAAATTCTTTACATTTCCTTTCATAGATGGCGCCTTCTCTCTGTGGCATGTTAAATCACATTTTTGCACATATTTCACACTGGCTGATGCCCAAGTGGCGATGTATGCGCCGTTGCAATACAGATATGGTTTGGTGATATGTATATATGTCTATGCTCTGCCAAATTAGGTTTCTTCAATTACAGGTTTGCGATGCGTCAACACTGGCTCGGTCCTGCGCATCTGGGCACTTAGGCAGCTGTAACACTGGACCGGAAGGCGTGTTTCACGTCGTGTGGCCTGGTCATGCTATTGTATTGTATTGGCTTGGTCATGGCGGTGTGATATATTGGCACGTTTACTGTTATCACAGTAACACAGAAAAACAAATAGGGAGTAGCTGTCGGGGCTATGGAGGGAATATATGTGGAGAAGGGCGTGGGGAGAGGAGCTTCATATATCGCGGGACGACAATTATATCTAGGGAAGGGAAGGGCAATTGAGAGAAGGCGAGCTCGTGCGCCACAATTGCGGTTGCATGCTTCTGATGGGTCGAAATTGCTGCCCCGCAAAAAACGTACTGATGATTTTTGTTAGTCATTACTCTACGGATTAAGGATTGTTCATGTAATTAGTCACTTGACACGTGAGTAATATATTGTCTCCCGTTTTCTTGACGTGTTCATAGGTCTATTCAAGACCCGTTAAAATCGTGGAGCAACATCAGAAACGCAGTGTTGTCCACTTTGTTCTGTTAGTCCTTTTCTCTCATCATTACGGTTAAGGAGAGCCGTCCAGTGGTGAAACTCTCCTACTTTGCTGGAAGTTCGTAGTTCTTTCGAAAGAAAAGTTAAGAAAGAATTTTGTTTGCCAGGATTAAGAAAATATTACTTTAACTCTTGATTTGGCACAATGGCTTCCAGCGTTTTTTGGTTTTTCGTCAATCATGCGATTCGAGCCGTCGTTCTGTTGGTTTGGAGATGAAGACGCTAACCACTGGGCTGTTATTGCCTATTTTGCTCGGTGTCCCCACGGACCCTTCACAAAGCTCGTGATGCGCCTTGGGACTTAAATGTTTTTTTATATGTTTGTAGTATGTATCCATAGGACACGACGCCTAATTATGGCTTAAGGGCTCTGTTTTGGCCTCTATGGCTCCAAGGGTAACCAATAAAGGATTCGGTGCTCCTGGTGTTGTTGGATAAGGAGGAGGGGGGAGGGGCGTGTGATCTGACGTGGTGGGTGTGTTTCGCCAACAGTCACCTGGAATTGATGAACCGGGCTCGTTGCTTTTAACAAGATCGGACGGTCGTCATGGTAACTTCGCGGGGGCGTAGATTATGCATGAGATATTCGGTTCGGGTCGAAGTTTCGGCGCCCGCGTTTGGCGAATTGAGCGACAGACACCTTGGCCGACCACAAAGGTCAGGGGGAACAAAGGGGAATTGGGAGCCTGTCTCTTGACCACTCTCTCTCTGTTGACACGCGTCCCTATCGGGGGAATAATCATTTGTTTAGCTGCAAACCTTTATTTAGTGTTACTATAACTAAAATTCAAAGTAGGTGTAAAACGTAGTAGGTATGAAGTTTTGAAATTTTGTTCAGCCACTTTATCGTGTCCTTATTGTGTCCTTTATCATGTGGCATTAACTTTAATAATAATAATAATAATAATAATAATTTATTCCACACTTTGGGCGAAACCAAAGGGTTTGTATTTGCGTGTTAACAGAATACAATACATCTGGTAAAAGTCAGAAAGTATTATACAAACTTCAATAAATTATAAACTATAATATTATTATAAACAACAATATACAGTGTTTCTATAATAAAAGACAAAAATAAAACCTTATTTTAAAAGCTAATGTTTTAGTATTTTCCTAAAGTTAATCCAAGTTACATAATTCTACTGGTTTATTTATTAAAGACTTTCGGAATTACGTAGCACCTCCTAAGTTTCCCATATGAATTTCTGTATGTAGACATTCTTAACTAATTATTATTTCTTATACCTCTCATTATAATTTCTTTGTAATAATAGTAACAATAATGGTAAATCATTTTTGTGTGATCATAGCATAAAAGGACGAGGAAGGGATAGGTTTATTCTCTTATACTCCACCTAAATAAATTAATAAAAAGGCACAGTTATTCAGAACAGATAATAGTAGGTTGATATCATTGTCTTAAAAACTATATCTCGGCGAATCAACATCGAGACAACATCAAAAAGAAGAGCATTACAGAGACCCACGTCATGATAAGAAAAGAAAAACCTACGACAGTTCCTCCTACAAGTCTTCACCATTAATTTGGATATGACCCCTTGTCCGATTTCCTTCCCTTAATGAAAAGAAACGGATGCTCCCCAAGTCGGTCGATCCATGTAAAATTGAAAAAGTCTGGCATAGGTCCTGCTCAAGTTTCATCATTTCAAGTGAATCAATTTTCAAACATTCTGTGTAAGTTTTACATTCCATACCTGGCAAATTTCTCTGAACAGACTTAATATGGCTTATATTCTTCATTAAATGTGGAGACCAGACCGGACTCGCGTATTCCAGTATAGGTCTCACAAATGCAATGAAGGCCCAGGACGAGGTCTTTATATCGCCAAAAGTAAAACATCTTTTCGTTACCGGCATTCTCTACCGAGCGATCTTGACATTGTTGCATTGTATTTCGCTCTTAACAGTGGTGAACCACACCCCTAAGTATTTGACTTTGGTGACATGGTCACATTTTTGTTGGTGTATTGATGAAATGTGGTTAATCACTATAATTGGAGCAGCTCCATTTTTGAATACACTCGAATGCAATTTTTGTAATCGCATCACACAATTACCACTGCATCAATTTAAACCAGATTTTGCACATTAATAGCGGTGCACCCTTGTTACTAGTAATTTTATTTTTTCATTTACGAAAAAACGCTCGTGCATGCAGTGATTGTTGCTATCCACTTTGAAACAATTGTGGTCAACTTTGAAAGCCCGCATCTACGAAATAAATGACGCCATTCTACCGTTTCAGGCTGCCAATTTAGAGGCCACAATTTACAGCGTAGCTTAATTTGGTTTAAAACTATGCGCGTTTAGCTCAAACGGATTCTTTCATTTTACCCATGAACAATCATCAATTCTGATGAAAGTATGATATGTCAGGTAAGGCAAGGCAGAAAACAGATAACACTTGCACCAAGAATGACGAAAACTAAAGAAAAACATTCGTTTAATTGTTTAACGCAGCATGCATGCAAGCAAGCAAGCAAGCTAAGTGTGAGCGAATTGTTCTCGTAGACCGCATATGCTCAATAAATCGAAATCGAAATCAACACCATCGAAATCGAAATCAACACCATCGAAATCGAAATCAACGCCCTACTCTTTCACAAGCGTCGGTAAAATCCTATAATACCTTTTAACGGACAATGTCGTCATTTTTTTGTCCTAAGTTTTGTAGCCGATGATGTATACAATTACTACCTTTTTTAAGCTGTTTCTGTGTGCCCATATCGGGTATTTCAGATATATGTTTGTATTTTGTCATTGTACTTAATTTTTACTTCATGTTTACATTTTTATTGTATTGCATGTACCTTCCCTTTCACCTCCTTACCTTTATAAGCTACTGGCGATGCCACCGGGAACTTAATCTTCCCTGGCTGGTCTAACCTTGGTGGCAAGGCAGTCGTACCCCATCTTCGTCCTTGCCATTTTCCCCTCATTAGACATGTGGTGCATACAGAAGCTTTTTATTGTCTGCACGGCGTATCTTGTCCTGGAAGTATTTTATGAGCGGCTACGTCTTCCTGGAGGGGGTGGCTTTATTCGACGGCCGCCATTGTTTTTGTAACCATCTTGGATATCAGCAATGCACTCTGCTGCCAAAAACGTACAATCGATTATCTGTGTTCGTTTTGCGGCGAACTCAAGATAGGCCGCGCACACTTTAACTCTTATTTTAATGCTTTTCTTTTTGGCTTAGGCTGGATGTCAGTGGTTTTTATGGTCCATTCCAGTTCTGTTGCAAATTTGCAACAGACTATTATTACTTACACATTTTTTTAAAAAATCAGTCCTTTTGTCAGTGATGCACCAAATTTGTGGTTCAAAAATTCTCCACTCCTCGTACACACTGTATTTGTTTGACAAGTTTCCGCCCACGTGCTGCATAAAACCAATAACAATTTTTTAACGTCCGATTTCCTCTTTAATTAAAAAAAAAAAAAAACCCTTACTTGATATTTTGAAAGCACCTCAGACTTTCCAACAATTTCAGTTTCCTTGTCAAAAGAATCCTTTTGTTGTCTGGTTCTCAATGGCTGGCTGTCCGTTCGTCTTTTGAATTAGGTTTTTTTTTTTAATATTTTTTTAGGCCGATCGTTTTTCTTGACAGGAATGGAAAGTGATTAAATTACTAGTTGGAAGGAAAACAAAGCAAACGACGGGCGATAATTGGAAATCGAGTTTCTTGTCGCAATTAACATTTTGATTGGAATTCGTCCGACTCTTATTTGGACGTTGGAATGTTGACACTCTATCTAGAGTCTTCTTTTTAACAATTTTTTTTTTTTCATTTCTGATTCATAATGAAAATTAAATTTAAAACTTTCGAAAAAGGGTACCGTATGGTATCATCAAAGTTTACGAAATAACCTCAAAAAAATTACAAAATCATGTGCGAGGCCAGACTCGTTTTCCAATAACCAACCAACGTGTTCCTTTCTCTTGTCAACCTCTTTTTTTTTTAGCACCATCTTTTTAAAACTTACTTTCTTGGACAGGATTTTTTGGCTGCCTTTCATTTGTCTTCCTGTCCCCTTTATTTTGTAATTAAATGTTGTTCGTAATTACCTTGGCAACTTTCTACATGTCTACATGTTTTTTTTTCTTTTCCACTTCGTAGCCTATTCGACAGACCGTTAAAATAAACAACGTTTTTTTTTAAAGCTGGAGAAGCTTTGTTTTCGTCTAAAACCTTTGTGTGCTTGAACTTAGTTAACTTGACTTGACTGCTAACCAAAGTGTTGAAGTAGTGTGCTAATAAATCTGTAATGCGCTGTTAACATTGGCCCTCGGACAGTAACACCATAGGCTAAAGCCAACTGAAGCCAGTCGTTAGCTGACTGCAAGGTGCACGTGTAGTTAAAATACTGTTCAAGCTAATGCTGCGTGAGCGGATTGTTGGACCTTTAAAAGACGGTAACAATTTTTCTGGATTTGTTGACAGCTGCTACAATTTTCAGCAAGTGGACTCTTTTTTTTTCCGATTTACAACCTAAATGCACATTTTCTAGCAAGGGATTGGACAAAACAACTTTTTTTGCGTGAGAAATACGCTCACAGCACTGGCTTGACTAAATACGCTAAAGCTTTTACTTCACGTGCACCTTGTGGTTAGCTCAATGACAGACTAAAGATTCTAGCCTCGTCACCAGTGTGGCCTTATTGTTGCTGCCCTACACGGCGACAATAACGCCATGTTGGCTACGAGGCTAGCACTTGGAGAGCTAGACAAGGAGCACGCTCAATTAAAAATGGAGGCAAAAAAACAAAGGCACTTCTAATCAAGTCGGTGCTGTGAGAGTGGCTTTCATAGGCCTAAAAAACGTTTTCGCTGATCGTTATGCTACGAGGTTGTAAATAAGAAAAGAAAAGACTCCATTTGCTAAAAATTGCACTGAGCAAATGCCACCAAATCGAATTTAGGCTTAAGAAATCCGCTTTATCAGCAATGGCTTCAGTAATACGCCCTTCTTTTTTCCCCTCCATGTTTATCCAGTGCCCCTTACAGCTAGCTAAATGACCGGCTCCAGCATAGAGTTGTATATAATATGACGTTATTGTCACTGCGCTATAGGATACATTCAAGAGAGATAACTAGGACAGGCGGGTAACGCGCCCGTAAAGTACGAATTTGAGGGTTCCACGGGGATAAATAAGGTACCTGTTATAAATTGATTGGCGCCATTTTGGGGCAGCTATAATGGGGATAGTGCTCAAATTCATTGCTCCGCGATTCATTACAGCGTTATGTGACAAGGTAGCCGGCTGTTCAGCACGACTTTCTCCTATGCTAGAGGTCACGGGATCGAGCCCTCCCAGCCACCTCAGGCATTTACACGTGTGGATTGTAGCCCGTAAAAGAACCTAGGTATTTCCGATTGGCATTACCTAGCAAAATCGTCCCTTTCTCCTTCTGACGTCATGGTTACAGCTGGGAGCGGTGTCAGACCTCCAAAGAATGTGGCATTGTCGATCATACTAAAACTTCATCGATGTTGGCGCCGAAAACTAAAAAAAAAAAAGAACGTAGAAAGGTCCATCAAAAGTTTGCATTTACAAACTTGAGGAACGTAATACTGTAATTTTGAGGCCTAAAATTGGCTGCTCATCATGGCGGAATGGGACAATCGATTCGAAATACTTATTTATGACCCACATTGAACTGTGTTTATGGAAGATGGTTAATTTTTTTTTTTTTTTTTTTTTTTTTAATAATAATAACCTTTATTCAAAGAGTGTTGCCGAAGGTCTATAAAAGTCCTTGTTTGGCTACACATTTAGACAATTTCACAATCAAGATAAAGAAAAATCTATACAACAAAATTAAATCACACAATATGGTAAAAAATATAAAAATAATAATAATCACAGACACATAAAAAAAAAAAAAAAAAACAATAATTGCACCATTCTTCCAGCTAAACGGTAGTGATGAATACGGGCGGATACGTTTTTCTATCACTGCCTTGCAAAGAATATGCACGCATGTAACAACACATTACCAAGTGCCTCATTTCAGACGAAAACCACCCACGCTTAGATTAATGCGAACGGCGGTAAACTGAGAGAAATATCCAAGGAGAATTTAAGAAAAGTATTTGTTTTGCCTCAACAGGTTTTGAAAAAATAGAAATAGTCAGAAACGTGTGCGTT
>JAHWFP010161393.1:68347-82348 GCA_023313725.1 Lithobius niger | reverse complement strand
CCCCCCCCCCCCCCCCCCACCGCCTTTGGAGTAAATCCATTCTCATAATTTTCCAAACGAGTACGAAAAAATAATTTGCGTTGTCGTTAATACGAAGGAAAAAACACCAAGTCGACAAGCGCAGCTTTAACAGTACGGATCAGACTTCCGCGTTAAGCATCAACTGAAAAATGGCCAAACACGACATGTGTATCCCAGTTGAAAAATGCTGGTGTCTTAAATTGGAAATCTCTACTACGAAAACCTCTTCTAATTATTCCAAAGTCGTAAAGCCGATTTCGTAGAACGCTTTCGGTCAGCCGGAGTGGACAGGGATTCGCAAGCCATTTGTCTTGAGAAATTGGGAGGGGAAGGAAGAGGGGGGGGGGGGGGGGGGGGAGAAAGTTGAGTTTAAGGGTACCTAGGTATGTGCACATTCACTGGTACTAAAGCACTACGTTTGGTTTTCTAGTGTAGCAGAACAAGTTTTTTCGGTATTCGAAGAAATTAATAGCGAACATTTAGACGTTTGACGTGCTGCCAGGCGAAACCATGGCCTCGGAAGGCGAGAGAAGCAACTTTGCTAGATTATTCCTGTCCCAAGTTCCTCGGATCTTTTGCACGTACAGTGAGCACGAGGCCTCCCTTACTGTGTTTTGACATGTTTGTGGTGCTAGTTGACCGCAGTGGCGTTGTTATTTTTAGGTTTTGACTTTTTAACTCGTTTCGTTACCTTGTGTTGTCTCATTGTTACAACAATGTAGACAGTGTAGGGCCTTAGGGCTTCGTCGGGCAGATGACCGGGTGCGGTTAACGCTCACTAAAACCCAAAACCCTTTGAAACCAAGAACCAACATACACCAACATGACCATACAACAGATACGTCGCTATAAAACGTCATAATCACTCGGAGTCTTAAAGTAGCTTTAAAAGACGTGTGACTAAATTCGAACATAATGGGCCTGAGTTTCCAACAAAATGTTCACAACAATGAAAATACATTGTTGAAGATTGTTGGCACTTTACGTGAACCAACCTACCAAGGGGCATTTCAACTGAAAGTAAAGCGTAAAGAGTCTTCAGTTGCAATAGGTCGCTCATAGCTTTTAAAGGGAGATCCCTTCTTGGCCTACAACAGTCACGCTTAGTTCTCAAACCGCGCACATTGCCGTCGTACCCTTTCGTGAGATTCATCGTACTAGTACTAAAGGTTACTTCTCATCGCTTCTTATCGTGATTCAGCATTGCGCATGTCATAACAAAACATCAATGAAACGAGGGACAAGTGACAGCATGAACGCGAAATTGGGTCGTCATAAACCGGAAACGATGGCACGTCACGAAAGAAGCTGTAACAGCTAAGTGCACCAAACGGTAAATATGAGCAGGATGCCCTAAAAACACATCCTAATATCCAACAGACAGTCTCCTAAACGCTTCAGTTTAGAATGGAATTTTAACAAGGGATTAACTAACTGGGTAAATAACCCTTGGAGCCGTATTTCATGTGGAGTATTGTGAAGTTTTGATAGGAATTTCTGTTGAAAGGTATGTCCCTTTAAAGCAGGTTAAAGTTTAAAAGGTATATTTATTTATTTATTTTAATTAATAACAAAAACGGAACATTAAATGTTCAGAGTAAGGGTCTAAAAGTCAAAACCTAGAAGGAACACGGACAAGCTTTCACAGTCAGGGTCTAGGTGTAAAATTTTGTAAGAGGCTGGTAAGCATTACACCCTTACTATCCGGTGGTTAGCAAAGTTCTAGTCTATTCGGACAGAACGTGTGTATGAACGGTTGTAGCAGGTTTTCTTTGTTCTTAGAATATTGTTATGGAACTTTAAGAACACAATTTTCATGTGAAGTTTGGCATTCTGTCTTTTGATGCTTTAGAATGTTTTATTATATTTCGTAGATTTACGGTAGAGGATAACCAATAATGCTCTCTGCTGCGAATATACTGCCATGTTACTAAATCGAAAAAAAATTTTTAACATAAAGCAAAGCAGGAAACGTATACCATACTGGACCATCACATGGGTCTTTGTAGGAGGATTTACAGTTTTTCGTCAAAATGTATTTATTGCTGGCCATCGGGTAGTAAGGGTCTACGCTTACCAGCCTCTTACAAAATTGTACAGCTTGACCCTGTCTGTCAAAGCTTGTCCGCGTTCCTTCTAGGTTTTGACTTTTAGACCCTTACTCTGAACATTTAACGTTCCGTTTTTGTTATTAATTCGTGTTACTTTTAGAATTGCAGCTAAACTATAAAACAGTGCAGTTAACAGTCAAAGGTGAGAGTTTAACACAGAGACCCTAGGCTTACCCTTACTATTGCCAGTGTTAATAATAGAAACAAATCCTTTAATCTTCAGTCGACGTCTTACAGCTGGCGTTTGCTAATTGGCATTGTTGCATAATAACAATGTTTAAAACAATGTAAAACAATCAATCTGGTCGTTTAGAGCTCCGTAACCCCTGAACCACTTGACCAATTAGAAAAGGTCTTATGGAAAGGGCACATCTACAGAGCAATACCTGTAAAATGAGCTAAGAACCAGATTTATGGGACAAATGGTTAGACCTGCATAGAGGACAGACGAAAGGTACATCCCCAGAACAAGAACAAGACCAAGAACAAGAAGTTGTCTATTTGGCCCTTCTCTGTATCTCGGGTCTGGCTCGACCGAATTTCACAATTTTTGAACTGCAGACAGGCCTTGACTAGTTAGGCTAGATTCCAAATTTGGTTTAAAGATGTTTACTTTTGATGGGGTTATTAGCTCTCAAAGTTGAAAGTTTAACACAGAGATCCTAGGTCGACCCCTTACTAACACTGGCTGTGTTAATTTAGCTTGTGAGGATGCATCGTTTGGAATCAAACCATAATCAAGGATCATGACCAGCAAATTCGTCATGCACTATACTGAAAGAGGGCGAGCAGGTTCGATCTTGTCTCGGGAGCAGGCCCATTCTAGGCACGGTATAGTAAAGAAAGAGGACCTTTAAGTTCCTGTAATAAAGTATCTGAAAATCTGAGAAAATGGGCGGGTGACCGACATTGTGAACGGATGCGCCCTGTAACAATCATGAAAATAAATGTAATTGCTTGCTCGTCAGATGTCCTTTAAATTTATCTGCTTCCGAATGCATTTTGGTCACGAAACTAGTTTAGTAACAACGAGTTTGACGGTAAACGAAACAGAAGGTGTGCGTGATGACGCCTGATACCCGAAATGTTAATTCTGTTTCATTATGAAAGTGAAGTTAAATCAAGTTGTAAGGGAAGGCGGAGGGAGGTATGCACGCATCAGCGCCAAAACACCAATAGGGAGGAGAGAAAATGGAAACTGAATTTTCATTATAAATAGTTTGTGCTCCAAGTTGGCTTTGCATGAGTTAATTGCTTTGGAAATGAGTTCCCTCTTGGTGGATAACAAGGTGACCTCACTACCAGGCATTTAGTAAGGTTTTTTTTTCTTTGTTCTTGCCGCTTCCTGAGATACAAGCGCGAAGAGTGGTGTCGTCCTGTGCTGGTCCCATAATGCATTCGGTGAAAATTTGTGAATTTAAGTCTGTAATTCATTAAATTGGCTAATTGATTTCGGGTTAAGGAGTATCATACGCCAGTCTAGCTATTTCCGCATGCGTGAACGAAAACCGGCATGCATGCATATGAAATGAAAACAGGCGCCGACCACCCCCCGCCGGGGCCCCCCCCCCCCCTCGCCACCGAACCTACTTGCTCCCTCATTCCCCCAATGTGTTGTCTGATCACCCCTCACCCTGCACCCACTTGGTACCCCTGTCCCCCCACCCTTGGAACCCCTGGTGCAACAGCGTTTACAATGGAGGGCGCCTCTCTTATTCTAAGTGTGGCTGAATTGCGTGTTTCTCAGTTTTGATGCGATAAGCCCGCAACAACGATCGTGCATGCAGTGTTTGTTACTCATCCAACCTTAAAACCACTCAACTAGGCTCTTAACAGCCAGCATTATTGAAGCAATGTTTCGTTTGTTACTGATTGCTTCATAGCACATCCGTTCACATTGTCGGCCGCTCGTACTTGTTTTATGTTTAAATCGTTAGGTCTTGATTCTTTAGGTGAACAAGCACATCATTTGGTGCCGAAAATTCGTTTTGGTAGCTTTTCTATGCCTTTGCAAGTATTTGCTGCGTTAAACGACACCATCTTCGTTGAGCCTCACACATTTGCAAAATAATTATCAAATTTTCGCAAATAAAGTATAACTAAAAGACATGTCACGTAATTTAGCGGAGCGGTGCGAAACAGATTAGAGAACCTTCTCAATCTCATTCTTGCTGATGATGTCGGTTTGTGTGTTGTATTCACCCATTCTCCAGTTTTAAACTTTTAAACCCATTCTCCAGTTCATTTCAGTTTTCCTAAATTAATGAGCAACAATTAAATTGCGAACTTGTTCTAAAGGGATGGCTAAATCCGGAGCATGGAACTGAGAAATGTAATCATGACTCAAATACAGAATAATCAGAAATAGATTCCCTATCTGCTGAAGAAGTAGTAGCTTCGCATGTTGCACTGCTTTGCCGGGGTGTCCTTTTATAATTACTCCACTTGGCTTAGTGCCATTACCATGAACAACTAATTTTCCTGGATTATTCTTCCCCCACCCCGACTAAGAAAGAAATTTTGGTTAACATGGTACTGAAATAACCAAGTTGTGAGAACATGACAAGAACAAGACTTGGGCGTTGGGTCAGTTCAGATATTCAACCAGCTTCTCATATTGATATTATTGTTTGCAGGGAGGGGGGGAGGGGGGGGGCATTGAGGCCCAATGGGCTTAATTGTTTGCTGTGCTAGGCAAAGAGGGGAATTTTCTAAAAGAGGTTTTACATCTTGTACAGTCTCCTGCTTAGCATCTTCGCACTCCTTAAGATTTCTATGAAAATCTTTAAGTTTGTATACCCTGTTATTAATTTGTAGGGGAAAATCTTAGGCTAAAAATAAATTTAAAAATGCAGCAGTACTATGAGTTGAACGCCCACAACATTTTGCTCACTTCATTTTAATTAAGTTCGGCTGCCCATTCAGAAAACCTAAAAAAAAAACAATGACTGTGATAAAAATATGAAATGCGAAATAAAAAAAAACTTATTTTCCATTACAAACACAAACAGCATTAACTACTGGTCTTGCCCGAACACAAGATGTTTCGAAAAACATCCCGAAAAAAATTCCTGAAATATCCCTGCTGTGTACTGGTTTGTTGGCCAAATTGAAGTCAGATTTGTTTAATTTGGACGCAAATAACCAACGTGAACGCGCCCTCCCCTTTATATCCTTCCTTCATCTGCCCAGACTGTGACTCGAACCCAGGTTGCGGCCGACGATTGTTCCAAAATTGACGTAATTTTCGAAGTTAGAGAGTCACGAGCATCCTGCCCTGGTTAATTGGTAAACTTTGTGAATGCTATTACTCTATACTGCAGGTAAGTCCCCCGAAACACTGGCGGAGCTTTTAGGTTCTTACGGTAAATAAAAGAGAAAATATTCTGAAGCCCTTTAATTTTAACCTTTGTATTTGTTGAACAGTTATAATCACGACTCGCTCGTGAAAATAAAGAAGAATTTATAATGTATAATTTACACGTAGCACAGTTTAAAATCGGCAATATGCAATGTCTTTGAAACATGCCCACAGCAAGCCACGTATCTCTGAAATCACATTTCAAACATGCGCACAGCCAGCCGAACAGAAATTTCGTGTTTTACTTAGATCAAGACTCAGCAATAATGTCTTGCGAAGTAATTTTGCGCGTCATTCAATGTTTCAACGTTGCACTGTCATCCAAACCAGCGGATATGGCATGGAGTTGTAGAGACAGCAATTAGGTGTATTGCTGCTCACTTGTTATTCTTAGCTGTTCACAATATTGGCTCCATTGTGTGTTCCTCTTTTAATACTAAACAAGAAGTTGCTAAAACCCCGAGGACAACACTTTGTTGGATTGTCTTAATTGCTCAATTCAGAAGCAAAAACACCTCAAGGGTGAAAGAACCCGCCAAACAAAGTAGTGATATCAGAATAAAAATGGCTGCCTCCAAGTTTTCTACATGGTGTACCGAGCCTAATCCATGTTCTGACCGAAAAGTGCTCCCCTTAGAAAGTAGTGATATCCCCCCCCCCCCCCGCTAACGAACAATCGCCAAACTAATTAGTTCAAAGGGTAAATGAAAAACCTGACCATTGCTATTTTCTATTTCCAGCATTTGGGAGAGACAGTATGATCTGATTAAATTTAAAACGTATTGTTGAATGTTTCGTTACGAACCTGTTATACAGGTGAACACACAAAAGAAACGCTCAGCAGAAAATGTTCCACGATTTTGTCCAAGTTTAAAAAAAAAAGTAGTGACCACTTTTCTGGATTCAAAATCCAATTCTGATTTCGAAAAAGTGGGTCTTACTTTCTGAATGCAGTAAACAGACGGGTGCATATTGGCTATACCAAGTGAAAGTATCAATTTTTTTAAGATCTTTTTCAAAAATTTCGAAAAATAGGACCCAGTTTTTCGTGATCAGAATTAGATGTTGGATCCATAAAAGTGGTCCCTATTTACAGTTAATTTTATTTTTATTTTTAACTTGAAAAATTTTTTAATATTTTTATAAATGCCGTACGTTTTTTATGGACCGTGCAAGTTTTCTTTCTTCTGATGTAACTTTCATTTAATTTATTTCGGCATCGTGACTGAGCAATGTTTTCGTTTCCCATCTCTGATATACAATGAAAATTTTTTTTTATATAGAAAGAAGTAGAACGGCATATAATGCAGCTATATCTAATGGCAGGGAAATCGAACCAAATGTTCAATAGTGAAAAACTTGTTGAAATTGCGCGAAATTCACGATGCAACCTATGTCAATCGTTGTATAGGCGTTTAGGGAAGCTCAAAGGGCTCAAAAATCGAGATAATGGAAACGGTGGGCTTAAATAAAAAAAAAAAATTGGGGTGGGTGCAAACTTAACCCCCCCCGCCCCCCCCCCCCCCCCGTTTACGCCCCTGAGAAAAAAAATGTACGACCACTTTATTTTTATTGTGCGATAAATTTTCTTGCTTTGTGTAACGAATAGCTCCAAGAAGATAAAAGTTTTCAAGAAAATAGCAAATGGACTTTTTTCAAGATTTTTTCGCCCCATCAGCTCGTTTTTGTTGGGGGGGGGGGGGTAATCAACCGCCCAGTGAACTCCCTTCCCCCCCCCCCCGCCCATTATTTACGCCATTGAATGCAAACGTTCAAATCCATTTTTCCTCTTTAAAAAGGGGCCACCAATTCGCGTCTTAGATCCTTCTCCTCCTTCATTACAATCCTCCTTGCCTTCTTTCCTTTCTTTCTTCTTTCTTCTCCGTTCTTTCTTTCTTTCCAACTGCTGACGCCAACTGTTTTTGCCCGTCGGCGCGTGATTTGCGGGGCTGGCCTCGGCTGGGCTCGGTCACGTGGACACGCATCTCGAGCGTGATGGTTTTGCCCCATCGGTCGGTGGCTCGGTCCGTCCGTAGGTCCTTTCTGTCCCTGGTTCGTTGCCTGGTGAGAAGTTGGAGGGGGAACAAAAACACGGCCCCGTCTATCCGATAAGAGATGAAGCGGAGACGAGTAAACATTTTTGGGGAAAAGCTCGTCCGATGTGACATATGTTCTCCTTGTTGTCACCAGTCGTCGTCTTGAACGAGGATTGTTGGACTTTCTTTCTCAGCGTTCGGGGGTCAGGGGGGGGGGGGGTCGGGGGGCGGAGTAGTTTTGCTGATAAGCCACTAGTCTGGTTTGTATACTCCATGGCATTCTGTGTAGGCACCAGAAAAGTTTGGGTCGAGATAGACACGTCATCGTCAAGAAAAAATAGCGCTTTTCTCTTAACGTCTGAAGGTTTCTTAACTTCGCAGATTGAGCGTTGATCACACGGTGAGTTTTTCGTTCCATTCGAGTGAACGGATTGTGACTAGCTCTCGTGCAAATAAAATCTTGTTGTCAATGTACGATTTTGGTGTTGTTTAATTATGTCAGAAAAAGGACGATCATGAAGTTTCGATCGTGCACTATCATCGTGATACGTTTGCTTTGCAATTGTTGCAAATGCGGTACTTCAACCAGTTGGAAATTACTCAGTGGGCCTCAGGGCCGTGCCATATGAGGGGAGGGGGGCCCTCCCCCCCAAAAAAATTGACTAACAGGGGCGCCAAAACCTCTTTTTTTAAATTTATTTTTCACTTATTAGCACGTATAAGAGGACGAAACTATAAAAACGTTAGAAATACCTAAAAAAAAAATAATTCCCATTTTATTATTCGTTAACGTTGGCCCGGCTCTGCTCTGGATATGGTAGATGCGTGAAGATAGGTTATACAAATTACATATCTCTGCATGTAAACAAATGCAGTCTTTTCAAGCACTCTTTTGGAACCTTCACACATTCGGTGCCACAAATTTAGAATTAAATTCCTACCTTATTAATCCATGATGTTCGCGAAACACGAAAATCGTTGTGCTATCGCTGTCACGTGGATTATACACCGCCATTAAATGTAATATTGTATTATTTCTCATCATTAGAAGGACATTCCTCCCAGAGCCATTTTTCTCGATCTTCCCCATCAAGTACGGCCCCCAAAGTTTTATTTACTTAACCGTTAGTCAATCCCTAGCTAAAAATCCGTTTTAAAAAGTGGCGTCTAATAAGAGAATTTCTGTTGAATATAGGGGAACTTTAATTACGTTCGTCCCGAACGTATATGATGCATTGCGCGCTTACAATAACCATGACGTTTCATCTGTGTATGCATTTACTAATTGGCTAATAATTACCATGAGATCAAAAATCTAAGACTAATACGATAAAAATTACAATTAATTATTCCAATAGATCGCCGAAGCAAAAGACACTAGCCTAGAAAATTTTAAATTGTGATGTTAAAATACGAGAATCATTCCGGTTTGTGACGACACAATCTTTAACTTGATGCTGTTTCGTGTACTATTCCCAAAGCCAACCGAGACAGCAGCTACGTTCCTCGTTGAGTGGACGGCCAACCTTGGCGACGGTAATTGCGTATATGACGATCTGTGTGTGGCTGTTATAAGGCAGGCCGGGTGACCCTTTAATATTTTGTTACATTGCTTGGTTCAGCAACAGGGATTCCCACGGACATGGGGGGGGGGTGCTAAGAAATGACTCGTAATTGCTATTTTGGAGGTCTCGGGGGGGGGGGGGGGCATTTTACGGAAAACCCCCAGGGCAAACCCCAAAAACCAATTACTATGTCTTTTGAAATACCTTCCTGGGTTTCCCGGGAACCCCCCCCCCCCCCTTCTTCCCAGATCAGTGGAAAAGCTACATTTTCCATTTCAGTTGTTTTCCTCTTGTGTCGTTCAGATGTACAATCTCCGTATGTATCGGGATGGAAAGGATATTCGGAGGAGTGGAAAATAATGAAATTAGCAGTGAAGGACGATAAACAATGGAATCTTCTTCGGCCGATTACAAGGTGGCACCATTGTATTTCGTTGTTTGCTGCGCTCACTTTCACCATTGGTGCAACTGTTGTCCGTGTTAGCTTCATTGGGTTCTTTCGGAAAGTATGCGCGTGTATGGGGAGGGGGGGGGGATTATTTCGGAAAAAAAATCTGATATGGGTCACGTCACAGCGTTTGGAGGGATGGGATAATTTGCGTTTCAGATTATTTCGTTAACTCCCGTAAGCTTTCATCAACAGTGGCTTGCACAGACCCGCAGTACGGTAGGGGCAACTTTTAGTGAAATTGAATATCTCTGTAATGTGTGGTGCAGTGGCAACCCGGACCACTGCACTGTGACTGAGGTTGGCGCTAATGACCAAGCTGTCGACGCGCCATTAAGCCTCAATCCCTCCCCCCTCCCCTTTTAGTGAAAGGACACGGTAGGTTTTTTCGGCTGTCCTATTTTTGTTAGCTCTTTATTTTCTGCCTCCTTTCTTAGCCTGTTTTCCCTTTTTTCGCGTTTTTAGCCCGCAGCACCAACAAATGTTGGCACAAACATAAAACATTTTTTTTAAAGGGCATTTTGCAAAGGGCAGGGGCAATGCACCATTCCCCTCCCCCCTGCACGACACTTCATCATTATTTCATTGACAAAACTTCGATTCGAGCTGCTAATCTATAATCGATCCTTCACTTATTTCTTACTCATCAGTGGAGCCGCGTTCCTACGTCAAATACCTAGAATAAATTAAACAAGAACGCTGTGTAGTTGCCAGCCATTGGTCGGTCGATGCGTGGGTGACGTCGGTCGGCTGACGAAAAATATGAACTCGACGCATTTGCTACGAACCAAAATTTTTGACTCTTTCTACCCGTGGATTCTACCCATTTTCGAACTTCGATCTAGAAATGTGCCATAGCATCCATTCTTGCACAATTCGACATAAATCTGATAATTCGTTGAAACGCGAACACGCAGACCGGCATAAGAGGCATAAGACAAACCGTTGGCATAAGAATGTAAATCGCCTCTTAATAAACAAACACGCGTCCTCTGACTGCAATAATTATTTCATTTCTCTTCAAGCAAAGTTATTCTCCAAATCATTGGAATTTGATCATTACGTCGACAACATCAATAAAAACGCAAAATAATAGCGAGATGCAAAATTAGGGTCACAGCTGTTAATGGATAATGTATCGTCCAAACGAATTGTTGCTTTCCATGCCAGCGCCGTTAAACAATGGGTGTCGTATTTCGTTTGGCCATGTGGTCAGCGCGTCCAGTGGACCAGGGGTCATTATCGATGGAGGCCATACGCGCGTTTGGTGACAGCCTTCTGCGCCTGCTGCTGTCTGATTAGCGTGTCCAGCTGTCCAAAGTCAGCTGCTAATTAGTAGCTGCTCTTGTGTGGGAGTGTTGGTTGGGGTTAAGGGATGGGTGCTGGTGGACAGACGGACTGATGGAAACAAAAACGTTTCGATTCCATTTTGTTGATATTAATTTGCTTTCTTTTCTACAAAGGGAGAATGTACGGTCATGAGAATGTATGACCATGCAGCTGAATGGCGGCATAGCTGAGATCAGCTAAACCTTGATTTATTGATAAAGCTTATCTTTTCTGACAGGCAGTAAGAAAGGAAACCACATGGTCTGTTGAACAATTAAAATTACAAGTGGCGATCCGGGTGTGCAGCTAGCCCTATTTTAAAATATGATTTCGAAGGACAGAGATTTTAAAGTCGACATACAAATTACCAGACATAACTGGCCTTATCGTTCGCTTCGCTCGCTCTATTAGCGTAGACCTTTCCTGCACGTAGTTTATTCCCTCACCAGAGCATCACAAAATCAATGTACTGATTGTTTTACCGCAAGCTAATTGCAGTTGTTGCTTACAGTTCGTTCATCACATTCCTCAGCATGCCTGCAGTTCATCTCTATCATTCAAAGCGTGTGATTTGTTTGTTTGTTTGCATGTTTGTTCGTCTACTCCTCTGGAAGTAAGGCCCCTACGAAGGTCAAAGTAGCGCCAAATGAAAGATTGACAGAGCAAAGCGAACAAAGTCGTTGAAAATGTTTACTTTACGTGAAAATCGCGGTCTTTTTTCGCTCAATCTACGCATCTCCGTGCTTCTGATACGCGAATGTTTTAAAACCTTTTAAAACCTATAGGTCTGCTATTTCCGTTCGTCCAGCCAGTTGGAACAAAACCAGTTTTAAAATCTGTATGTAGTCGTAGTGTTGCTGATGCTAAGTAACATGCAAAATATTACTTCATTTTAGGTTTTTTTTGCAACCCAGTTTCTTTCTGCTAAGTTTGCTTGAGCAGTAAATTTGCCTGATCGAACTTTAACGTGATAATCAGTTTTCAAAGCAGGGTTTTGCGTATTTAAAAACATTTGGAGTATTTGAGAGTTAAAAATTCAAGTTACAGCGATGAAAATTTTTATTTTTTTCTCCGCAACACGTGTTACACTGAAAAGACTACGTTGACAGATCACAACAGAGCTTTCTGCTTCAATAATTATACAGATCAGAATGGTCGTCGACAAACAAACCATAGATATACAGAATATCTTACTTAGAGGAGATGATTTCACTTTCATTCTCGTCAATACGCCATATAGGGAAATGACGTCACGTTCGTTAATCATCGGAAGTTTACAGAAACACGAAGCTGCTTTTCGATCAGTGGTACATTTTAACGTGGTGCGTGGTGTATCAGCGGTATTAAAATTTCCTTTAGGTCTAATACGAAACACCTGCACATTCCCTGAAATGTGCAGGTTGGTTGACGAAATATGACGAGGGGTAGTATCGCTACGCCAAATAGTGGAAAACATCGTAAACATCATGAAACTAAATATCGTAAATCAAAACGTAAACCGAAAATTGAAATCGTAAATCGAAATCGGTTTCGGGAAATTAAATGTCATTCATTTTCCGAGCTCTCTCGATTGGAGGAGGTTATGGATTGGTTAGGCTTTGTGAAGAGGGCGGGGGGGTCAAAACTTTCACCGAACTAGAGGAAAAATATAATTCTAGGCACCAAAATGGCACTTTCAGAAGTCAAAATTTCTAAAAATGCCGTAGGCTCCCCTCCCCTCCCCCCTCCAGAAGTTACTACGTTTTATTTTAGTGTGTAAGTTTTTACAAGACTTTGACGTTATTTCCAGTGTTGTCTGCTGAATAATTATTTAAAACCTCTTTTTAAAAACATATTTGCACCATGAGAAATTTTTTATGTTGTACGTGTTGCTGTTGTGTATGGCATGGACATACTGACGCAAACTGCCAATAGTGCCAATAAAATACAGAATAGCCATGAAGTGCTGGTGAAACAACGAAATCACGACGTTTCGGTTCCAAGGTCGGAACCGTTTTCAGGTGAAGGGTTTAAAACATGTCAAACAACTTAAAAATAAGAATTTATAAAATAACAGCAGAGCAGGGCCATGGAAATAAAACTTACAAGTCATACGGATGCAAGGTTCCATGCTAAAAACTAAAACCAAATTAAATAAAAGTCAGCACAATTCAAAAGAATGTGCCAACAGTCACGCCTAACTCACCCAAGTCTGCTGGTCGAATGAGAGAGAGTTCTGTCGGCTATGCTTTAAATAGTGGGTCCCTGGATTTTGATTGGTGAAAATGTGTTGATGCCAGGGACCCACTATTTAAAGCATAGCCGACCGAATACTCTCTCATTCGACCAGCAGGCTTGGGTGAGTTAGGTGTGACTGTTGGCACATACTTTTGAATTGTGCTGACTTTTATTTAATTTGGTTTTAGTATTTAGCATGGAACCTTGCATCCTTATGACTTGTAAGTTTTATTTCCATGGCCCTGCTCTGCTGTTATTTTATTAATTTTTATTTTCAAGTTGTTTGATATATCTTAAACCCTACACCTGAAAACGGTTCCGACCTTGGAACCGAAACGTCGTGATTTCGTTGTTTCACCAGCACTTAATAGCTACTATGTATATGTTTTAATAGTGCCAATATGCAACTCTTACATCAGAAGTCATTCGACCATATCACCATTTGACCGTCCAAAGGTGATTTAAGCACTTCTTGAATGATCACAAGAACATACTGTTTTCTAAACAATTAGAAACCAGTCGATGCAAAATAATATGTTTTAATCAGTCCAGATAATATCATCTAAACGTATAAATAGCCCCCCCCCCCCTCCGTAAGACAAGCTTTCGTTTTGCAGTGGGGGAGGGGAGCAGAATTATTTACCACCATGGGTGGGCGGGGTCAACTTTTTTTTAGGGTCTTGAGAGAGGAGGGTCATGGGCAATTTTTGTGGTCACATTTTCAATTGCTCTGGGCCTCCTCCCTTATAGTCCGTAAAATCAAAATTATATTAAAATGACACTGAAATACTACTTATCTAACTGGAGTAGTTATAATTTCTAAAAAAAACAAAAAAACTTGTGGATTCAGAAGGGAAAGAAAGACCAAGCCTTTCTTTCTCTTCCTTTCTCCCGCCCCCCCCCCCCCCCCCCC
>JAHWFP010161393.1:15868-68247 GCA_023313725.1 Lithobius niger | reverse complement strand
CCCACGACTTCCTTCCATTTTGTGGCCAGCTGTTTTTCTGCATGCTGCCTACTCTTTGGACGAAAGACGTGACCGTTATAAGGTTCTTAAAAACCCCAGTCGACGGCGTTTTTCGCTTCTCAACGACCGCACACACCCCCACGGCACACCCATTTGAATAAGCTGCTTTTCTTCTCTCCACACCCCCATCCTTACACCCGTAGCTCTATTTCTAGTCTTCTTGTGGGCCAAGATAGAGGGTGGGGGAATGGGTTGGGGGGGGGGGGAAAGGGTGGGGGGGGGGGGGGCGAAGAAGATGCGGCCGTGGCGGTACTGATAATCCGCGGCCAGAACGCCATCAAAAATTTATTCCCTGCTGTGGGTGTTCGGGCGGGCCGCTTTCTCATTCTCGCTTTCCACGCAGAGCGGATTGTTGTTGGGGGGCGGATGGGCGTCGGTTGTGGGGGGTGGGGTGGGGGGAAGTTTGTAGAGAAGGGGCGTTTGTGTCGGCCAAGCGTCTACTTGAGGTGTGGGTACTCGGGCGTCGAAATTGACGGGCGTGTAGGGCTAGAGGATAGTGGGACGACTGATAGCGTCATTCGGAGAGATGAAACGAATGCTGCATTCAGAACGGATGACCAGCGAACGGCGAAAACGAGGTTTGGAGGCGTTGAAATATCTAGATCTACGTTATGAGTTTTTATTTTTTTTTTATCCTCCACTGCTTTTGCTGTTCAGCGATGGTGTAGATGGAAGATGGTTTGGGTTGGGTTGTTTTATTTTTTATTTTTTGTTATTGTACGGCGTGGAAACCGGGAAAATGAAATAAAATGAGGAACGGGGCGTTCGCTGAAAACGGAAAAGAGCGTAGTTTGTAGCTTCCGTAAAACGATCGCTGGTCACGTGGTTTGGGTGTGAAGTTTTCCCGGATTGGTTGTAATAAAAATAGCGGTATGTTGCCAGGGACAGAGATAGTTTGGAAAAAAAATCTGCGGTACACTAAATCGCGTGCAAAGTATAACTGTTGTCCTGAAAAAAAACTGATAAAAACAACTTGATGGTATTGGTTGGAACGCGTTTGAGTGGAGTAAACCTTTGGATCGTGTTGACGTTAGGGTAGGGTGAAATGTAAAAACCTTTGCAGTGGTCCACAAGAAGTATTCATGGTCACCGTAAATGTATTGGTGGCTTCACTGCTGCACAATCTTACACGTTAGTTTTTACAGATTCCATCTTTTAAAAATAAACTATTGTATTAAGTGAATGAAAATTAATTTTGATTCACCTTTGCAGCTTGATGTGATTAATCGATCAGTCTTTTCTGGCTGCCGTGCAGTGTAGGGAGTGACGGGCGGAAGTGATGGATGAGTTGGTTACGGATGGTCGCCATTGATGTTTGCTATTGATTCAGTTAAATATGGATGGTGCTAAGACGTAATCCTGCTTGACTACACAATTGTGATTGGGGGGGGGGGGGGTGAATTAAGGTGAAAGATTTGGGGCATGATCACAGAAGTTGGGCAGTTGGAGGAAAATAGGGTGGGCAAATTTCTAATACTAAAATCGAAAATAGCACTTATTCTTGGCTTTGGTCGGATTGGAACGAGGATTTAAGGGTTAGGCAATTGTTGTCCTAAATAGCATGGCCACATTGTTGGCATGATGATCCTAAAGCTTGCAATGTTGGTCATAAGGTTAACGGCACTTTTCGACCATTTATTACAAGCCTTGGGCCACAGCCGTACGCTCAAACTTACAAAACACCACCACAAAGCACCACCACGAAACCTTTACATTATTTTACAACAATTGGTATAAGACAATATACAATTCGGGGCAAGAGTGAGTTGCTTGGAAGGAAAGTCAAACTGAGAAAGGTAAGGCTGGCAAGGTCTATTGCAGTAAAGCAGCATTCCATTGCCTTACATGATGCGTCCAGTGGCTCTGACGAGTGCCCAGTGGTCCTGCCAGATCTGTGGCTACACAGGTTTTACTGACTCTAAATGTACACCGCACGAAATATTAGGTGAACATTTCTTTTTTTTACACGGCAGTATTCGACACAAATAACAAAATCATTATTTTAACGACACTGGACAAGATGGTACTGCAGGAGGTATGTATGTACATTTGAAGGGCACTCATGGAGTTATAATTTGTAATGCCTTCACGCAAGAATGGGTTCTCCCACATATGCAGTGTATACATTTTATTTCTCAAATTTTCGAACATTCATTTCTTAGTATGTCTAGGCTTACATTTAAAAACACTTGCACTAAAAAATACACATTAAAAACGCTAAAGACCACACACGCTAAGATTCATCTAACATTGAGATCAGTAGTTGTGAGTGATGTATTTCCGGTAAGATGATCAAGAAATAAAAAGTCAATAAGGTGTAAATGTAACGACACTAAAAATGCGACGTTTCGCGTCAGATTACGACTCGTTATCAAGCAAGCCAATATTTTCTTAGCTCAAAGACGCTAAAGTCACTACGTAAAAAAAAAACTACACTTTGGGTGAAACCCCCAAATCACCAACAACAGCAAAAGCACCTCCTTTGGGCTAAGAAAAAATTTACTTACTTGATAACGAGTCGTAGTCTGACCCAAAACTTCGCCACTTTAGTGTTGTTACATGTGCACCTTATCGGCTTTTTATTTCATCATCACTTATCTGGTGCTTAGATCCTCTTTGTTTCCGGTAAGATGGCACTCGACCATCTCCAAAGTTTTAATGAAAAATCAACCATGGCATGCATTCATGCACTTAAGTACGTGTACATTTTAGAAACAAATGTTTTAGGTGGCAGATTAACCTGAATAGAAATAGCTTAAAAAGAAAGCCTATCCTAACGGCGAGCTGAAGGTTCTGTTACTTTTCGTGCAAATTTTGATGTTTTGCAGCTTTTTTTGTCTTTTTATTTCGGTTTTGCATATTTTTGTTATTTGACTAAATTTGGTTTCTTTGTACTTTCCTAGTTTTTCTTTGAGAATTGATTTGTATATTTCACTCCTCTTCGTATTGCATGTTGATTTATCTTTCTTTTCATTAATATGTTGTGTATACATACATGTACATTTTTATCTTGATGTGGATCTATTTTTGGTGCCATATTTTTTATTTTTCTTGCAAAAGTGCCAGCTCTATTGTTTTTCTTTGTCTGTTTCCCCACACGTAAGCATCAGTTCTTTTGGCTGAATGTCTGAGTTTCCTGTTTAATCCTGTAATTTGTATTGAATGAATAAACTTAACTTTCAGCACAATTGTTTTTAAATATAACCCTCGACAAACAGAAGAAATTAACTTCAAAAAGGTGGAAAGTGGAAGAATCCATTCTGGCATGTAATCGCAATTACACGCCGAAAGTGTCTAGTCCCCATATTTTTTTCAAAACAGCTGGATTGTTTAATCGTGACTCAGAGTACGTGGACGTCCTTAACAGTTGTCCGAATTAGGTCGTAGCAGCAGCATGTAATTCTCTAAATGAGTTTTTGTAAACATTTCAAAGACCTTCTTTAGACCCCTACCAGATTTTCTGATATCCCATTTTCAGCTGTTTGTCACTCTAAACAAAATTTTTGATATCTGGTTACCGATTTTGTTCTAAAAAAGGATTTGTTCTGTTTATTGTGCTATTACAAAAGGAAAACTTTGATGAAAGGAAGAAGCCATAAAGAATTGCAAGATTTATTGGTCGAATTTGTCCGTCAATGTATTTGGGCTGGTAATTCAAAGCCATGCATGCTTACAGGACATATGTTGCAGGGAATATTGTTTGTTGTTCTTGCAATTTATCTTTTGCCCCTGGCTAGCAGCCGCCGAGTGGCGTTGTTACGTAGTAATATTGTAAATAACGAGTCTCTTGCTGCTTAATCTCAGAACCGGTTTACAAATACTTCGTTACAATCCTCCAATCCGTATCTTTCTTTATTAGGACTACCAATTGACTGCCTTAGATCATCTTCCTTTGTTATAGTCCTCGTTCCTTATCTTTATTTGTTAGTTAACCCAATTGACGTATTCCTTCGTTACAATTCTTCGTTCTGTATCTTATTTGTTAGGAAACCCAATTGACGTCTTTGGTCGTCTTCATTCGTTACAATCCTCCGTTCCTTAACGTTATTTTTTTAGACCCTAATTCGCATCTTAGGTCGTCTTCCTTCGTTACAATCTTCCATTCCTTATCTTTATTTGTTAGGAAACCCAATTGACGTCTTCGGTCGTCTTCCTTCGTTTACAATCCTCAGTTCCTTATTAACACTGGCGATAGCCAGTGTTAGTAAGGGTTGACCTAGGATCTCTGTGTTAAACTTTCAACTTTGAGAGCTTATAACTCCGTCAAAATTAAACATCTTTAAACCAAATTTGGAATCTAGCCTTGACTAGTCTACAGTCTACTTGTCTACTAGTCTATTAGTCTGCAGTCCAAAAAGTGTGAAATTCGGTCCAGCCAAACCCGAGATACAGAGAGGGGCCAAATAGACAACGTCTTGGTCTTGGTCTTGTTCTGGGGATGTACCTTTTGTGTGTCCTCTCTACAGGTCAAACTATTTGTCCTATAAAGCTGGTTCTGAGCTCATTTTACAGGTATTGCTCCGTAGATACTCCATAAGGCCTTTTTTAATTGGTCAAAAGAATTTGGTGAGGGACAGGAATTTTCTAAATTTGCCCATGTGTGGCTCCGGACTGTCCGTAAACGATATGCAGTCGTGCCCATTTTGGCAACCAACTGCCTGGAAACAATCCGATTGGTCGGGTTATATTGTCAACCCGCGGAGCTAAAGCCAAATCAACACAACCATAACCATAAGCATTCAGTTTGTGATGCGGATTTGTTGCCTTAACCGATCAATTTTGAAGTGGATGGGACGACAAGGAATAAACCAGCGGGAATTCTTCCTTGCTTCTGCTCTGTTGGTTATAATAGAAAGATGGAGCCACGTTGCTTATATTTGGATTCAGTTTGGAAAGGGAAGTTGGCATTGAGTATAGTAGGTTAGGTATAGGTTGGCCATTGAAACGACGCAGTCTCCATTTTGAGATCGTCTACAAAAGCCTACCACTTGTTGTCCCGATCAAGTACAAACAATGATGTGAAATGAAGTTTGTACACTCAGTGGATATGTTTCGACCTTGGTTGGAGGGGAATTATCATTTAAAAGTGGTACACGCAGGGGTGGGCGAATGAAGGGGTATGGGGATAATGTGGCAAGTGCCTTATCCCCCACTCCAGAACCGGAAGTTAAGAGTACAATTTTTCAAAAGCAGTCAAATAAGACATTTATTGCAATTAAAACATTTGGAAATTTTCTTTTTTAAGATTTCAACGGCAAAACACTTCTAAAACTGAGTAGCTTTACAGGGCTTCGACGGATTGGCAACTCCTCCACCTCCTTCAGACCCCTTAGGGGAATTCTAAACCCCACACTGAATTCCAGTTTGTTTTGAGCGTACCCCCGCTTGAAAGGACATAATCTATTGCCATACTAATTTCGTGCATAAGCTCGTGCTTAAATTGCATTTGCAACATTTGCATAATACGTTTGAGTGAATGTAATAAAACCGTCTCACACGAGGTAAAACACGAACAATGAATGAGTTTGCCAACGTTTGACGTAATGTTGCAAAACTGAGTCACTCACGAAAACTGCAACATAGCAAGTATTTTTAACCGGAGCATTAACAGGGCGTGATCTCCAAGAAATGGAATTTCATTTCGACATTCGTGTCTTTAATTGGTTGTAATGAACATCGGTAATTAATCCTCAGCTTTGATGCACTTAAATACATTGCAACGATGAATTGGGCGACGTAATCAACCTTAAAAATTCTGCAGAATTTGTGCAAACTCTGTCAATAAAGGCGTGTTTACGCGACCACTCGCTTTTGCATTCTCGCAGCTAGAAGCTAGAAATCACCTCAAATTCCAACATAGCGGCGGTTTTATGTCTGCCGCCTCGCAACGAAAACAGCAAATAACGCGAGTTCAGAAGCGTTTGGGAAAATTGTTTCGTCAATGAGGAATTCTTTATATTATTGGCACGGATTATAAGACTGCAAGTATTTACTTGAACGATGTTGGATTTACCTAATCCATTCAGCATTGTTACCATGGCAACGTCACCTTTGCCATCGCGATTGAGTTCTAGCTGTGAGAATGCAAAGGCATTCTGTGTAACCGCGCCCTAACCCTAAAAAATTGATTGACGCGGCGCTTTTTAACTAATGCGGCGGTGTCAGAGAAAGCAACTTTGTTAGGCCTAACATTTAAGTTTCAAGCGTATTTTAGGTGTTTTAAGTTTTTTGTTGTGCGCCGTTGGAATAATGGCTTGCCTCCCAACTCTGCCACTATGGACGAGCGGTTGCCACTCCTTTAAAGACTTACGATATTACCTTCAAACTATAAATGCTAAATTGTGTACACAGCATTCGTTAAGAGTGTTCATTTCCTAGGAAAAAGTTGCACTTAGAGCAAAAGCACGACCTTTAAGATTGCAAACTCCGTCTTTCAGGACGGGAAATGGTCGGTAAAGCGAAATAGGTTGTGTCCGTCTAAAAAGAAGCGCCTCTTCCTTCTGAATTATGGATCACCATTGATTGTGTGCAAAAGAGAGTCCGTCCCGTGTGTTTGTCACAAGAGACACGTTTTGAACGGAAAGAATAAAAATGTTGAACGACTCTCTTCCGTTTTATTTTACAACTCCAGCTAGAAATAGCAGCTTTTCTGTCCGATTTTAAAGCGCACCTGTCGACAGCTTTTTTGAAGACAAAGAGTTTGCCGTAGAGATAGACGGTAACGAATTTCCGACCATACGATTAATGACAGTTCGTTACTTTGCGATACCGTCTTGTAGGTGCTGAATAAGACATTTTCGTAATTTTTCATTCTAGCCAGAAGCATATAAAGAATTCCGTACAATCCCAGCATATGATACGAGCAGTGCCCAGCTCGACGATTTTTTGTTGTACAAAATCAGCCGTCTTAAAACGAACTATTTTAAAGTATGGGTTTTCATGTCAAGATCGGTTAGTATACAGAGCTAAAGAGACTGAAGCTGGTTTAATTCTCAAAATTAAACAACTCAAGATATGCTTGTAGTTCTGAAAAACTAATCGTGACCACAAATCAATCTCAAACCTTAATAATAATTATTTCTGGAAAATCACATATCGATAAGAAATGCCTTTTGCCAAGAATCAATATGGCAAACGAACAAAAAAATATTAAATTCCTATCATCTTCCTATTGAACTGCTCCAAATTGGTGGGATAAATGAGATTAAAAATAAACTATTAGACTACTTCTTGCATAATCTATTAAGCAATGCCCAGATTGACCAACGGAGTGATTAAAAAGAAATGTGTAAATATATGTATATATATACACACGCACTAAATGTGGAATGTGCATTTAGTGACCATCTCTTTTAGTTAAACTGATACGTTTTGTTTATTTTTTGTTTCTTATGCTTCCTATGGATTTATGTTCATAACAGTACTTGTCAACAAATATTGTGTTCAATAATATGTTCCCACTAGTGAAGTCGCTCGCTTTGCTCGCTCATTCCGCGTCGTCTCGCTCCCCTCCCCTTCCCTCCCGGCGGGCCCCCCCCCCCCCTCATTTAATTTGCCGTTCGGTCGGTAGATGGCATCGTATGTTCGCGCTGCTGGCCGTTGTGTTCCGGGCGCAGCTACTATCTCGGCGGGGCTTGGCTGCTATTCTTATAATTAGCCGTTCCGTCGGTAGATGGCGGAGATGGGATCGTATGCAGCTGCTGCAGATGCAGGTTGCTGCTGCGCTGCCGATGGCTGCTGCCGATGGCTTGCAGATCTTGTGTAATTATATATATAGATTATTTGGTATCATGTGATATCCTATTGTACCTGTCTTATACGGCACATTGACAGAATAAAAGCACTCAAAGTAGTTTACGTGCACATGTATGCGGCACACACAAGTTCACCGTGAACTGAGCCGTCGTTATAAGCTACTTCTAGTGTATAGAGAGAGACTGGGTGCCGGTTGAATCTTTATTTTCAATATATGGAGTAAGAAGGGCTGTAGTACAGAGGGAATGGGTAGAAAGTGGGGCAATTGTCCGGGGCCTCACCTTGCGGGATGGGGGTGGGGGTTCTCCTTTCCTCAACTCAGTGAGGGAATAAGTAAAACCGCAACGCTTTAGGCTGTCGAATTTTAAAAATTCTGTCGAGGATCATTGATTAGCACAAATTTCTTTCCGCTCAAAATATCAAAATGATTGCACCTGCAGTAAACCACAGACTGGTACAGTGCTGTCTATCCTCCTCCTCCCCCCCCCCTCCGATCTAGTGAGGAGTTCCCCCAATATCAAATGCCCCCCCCCCTCCCTTTTGAAAATGTTATCGTACTCCCATGTTTCCGACTTGGACTAGTGGTTTGGCTGTGATACCCCCCCTCCCCTCCCAACACTTTCAGCCATGTTATTTTCGTACGCTTTATTTCTATTCTGTTATAACAGCCGGGTGCTGCAACAGCATCTGTGTTCTGTTTCGTCTACAATCAGGCTCGGACTGGCCATCCTGCCATTGTGCCATTGGCACAGGCGCCCTTTAGTTACCACACTTTTGGCGCCCCATGGGCAGCCTTCTGTTTTACCCATTCCCGAAAGAAAAATGAAATCTTTTCCGCTGTAAAGCTTCCCTACAGGCACAAATCCCCTTCTGTTTTTCTCCTTCCCGTCACTTGCATTTTCAACACTTTTGTTAAACTCCTTCCTCCCCCCCCCCCCAAAAAAAAAGTACCTATGACGTCCAAGTAAGAAGTTCGTAAAACAGTCATTTCTTGAATTATACGGTAGCCTAATGCATGTGTTGACGCACTGCAAAGCCTGATTCGGCAAAGGCTCCGTGCTCTTCCCTGGACAATGCGTGGGGAGCTTAGAGCGTTCACCAGACCAGTCAGACTTGAATTCCTGGTAAAATGCGTGGCGCCCCTCCCCCATAATTTCTCTAAATGGCACAGATGCCCTTTGCTACCCAGTCCGACTCTGTTTTCAATCTATACTCAACCGTGCATAAAATTGTAAACTAAAACATTTTTTTTTTCATTTATATAGATTTATGCGTTTTGTTGACTGTTGACGGGTTATGTAGTGGTGCGGTGACTGGTAGGGATGGGTTGGTTTCATTTTGTTGACTTCGGTTCTGGTTTCAGTTTTCACGCACACATAACCTCGGTTTCGGTTTCGGTATCGGTTTTTGCCACCATCCACCCAAACCAGCAATTTCTAGTTTGTTTTCTTGTTACATTAGTATTACCCAGCTTCTAAGTCACTCCTGCTTTCACTTTCAGCAGCGTCATAAACCATGGGTCTAGCTGTGCCACCATTTTCCTCTGCTATTTTCTTTTTAATGACTGTCATTTATACGTACAAAATGATAATTATTAAAAAAAACTTAGAAAAACCGATCAATTTTTGATTTTTCGAACAACGCACGAAAAATCGACACAAATTCCGGATCGGTTTCGGTTTTCAGTAAAAACAGAAAATTCAGTTTTGGATTCGTTACCGACCCATCCGTAGTGGCTGGTGATGTGTTGTTACTTAATAAATACAGGGTGGTCCACAAAAAACCTGACGACCCAAGATTTTATAAGTCCAACTTTTCTAGTTAGCACCCCTCAGAACCAGGAGAGGACATAAATCTTCCCGTTTCATTAGATTTGATTTCTGTCCTATGCTGGTTCTGAGGGGTGCTAATTGAAAAGTTGGACTTAAAAATCTTGGGTCTTCAGTTTTTTGTGGACCACCCTGTGTATCGATTTTTTTTCACTCTACTAAAATGCCAATGTGGAGTTGCTCCTCACTGACCCTCCCCTTCCCCCCCCCCTCCTCTGGGCACCACTAATAGTATCACGAATTACCATTAACAGTTATGAGATATTACGTTTGAAATGATCGATTACGAGAGTTTCATCTTGACATGTGCACGTGAATAGTTTTGTCGGTTCCAAAAGGATCACTAGCTGAATACCCCTTTTGAGTTAATGCGCGAGCCAATCAGCGGAAAAGGGCACCACCCGCGTTCCACGACTTCCTATCGACCAAGAGTTCCAACGACGTTTTCTGCGAGTTGGTGGGCGACGAATGTCTCTGCAGGGGCGTCAATGACGCCCTTAATTACGGACGTGCGACGAAACGCGGAGGCAAAAGAGTCAGCAGGCAGCGACACTTGGGCCTGGGAGGTGGGGGTGGGGGTGAGGTGATGGGGGCGAAGTCCTTGCTAATTAGTCGCAGGGAATCAAGCTAAGGGGGAGAAAAGACAAAAGAACTCATGGAGGATGACAACAAAGGATTTTCATCATTGAGTTCGAAATTAAGAACAAAGGTTCTGCAAATGGATTAGTTCGGACACGAGAGTCGTTACCTATATAATTATATTGCTTTCGCTGAAGAGGCTCACAGTCAAAATTTGTAGTCGTCAGTTGCTAATGTAAAATCATGTTTAACGTGCAACGTTGTAACATACTGCAGGGCTCCCACGCCTAAATTGAAATTTTTTTTTATTGTATTACAAAACGGATCCCAATTTTAGGACAATTTGAGGACAAATTGACATCTTGTCTTTAGTTTTAACACACTTACGAACAATTTTCAACGCACTATTTTGTTTTAACACACTTGGTGTTGGGGGGGGGGAGGGGTGGTTGGATAAAATGAAAGCGCGGCCTACAAATAAATAAATATAACTTTGACCTTTAATGGTCAGGATGACGGAAGGGCGTTGGCCACTAAATCCGTTCCTTGTAAAAAAGAGAGAATTGTCAGGGATAGTAATTTCGTTTGAGAAACCTAGCAAGTGAATGTTCTTTCAACCGGCGTTTAAAAACGCTCACGGAGGGTGCAATGACAACAATTTTGGGAAGGGAGTTCCAAGCTCCGACAACACGTGACGCAAAGAAGAATTTCCTACAATCTGTGCGCGAAATGGGTTTGCTAGGTTTAAGTGAGTGGCCCCGTATAGTGTTACAATTTGCAAATGAGAAAAATGGCACATCAACTGAGAGCAGTCCATGCAAGATTTTGAATGTCAAAACGAGGTCTGCTTTGAGCTTTCGCAGTTCGAGGGGTTCAAGATGAGCCATGGACAGCCTTGTGTTAGCAGTGTAATTTCGATATCCATTAAGGTTACGAGTAAAACAGCGTTGAACAGCTTCGAGCCACAATTTTTTTATGACACCCTCAAAGGAAGGCCCTGAAAAAATGTTGAGGTCCCCAAGCCCAACCAAGGTCCAAATAACCTAACCCATCCCCTCGCACCAAAATAAGCATTTTTCTTATGACTACCCAAGACTACCTGTGAATGATATCCTATAAGCAATTAAGTAAACCTTAGTCCACACTGATACGTTTCCAAATGTTTGAAAATGCATCACATTTTTAATGAAAGGAAAGGCTGGTTCGACACACATTCTTGAAAACATTTAAAGGTGTGGTTTTTAAATTTTGTTTGTATCCCATACTTGAAGTAAAACCATGCAAACTGTACAGGGGGGGGGGGGGAGCAAAGTATCTTTAGAAATCTTGAATTTCTTATGGGTCACTTGTGATGGTATTTCGTACTCTTATTGTAGATTTGTTTACAGTATGATATTCATGACCCAAAACAAATTTATGACAAATTTATAACAGTTCGTTAAAAATGTTATGAATTTTATGACAAGTAGGAACCCTGCAGACTGTTACATGAAATGCAACGTACACCACAAAGCCAACACTTCGCCCTCCCCTTCCGATTATGTCCAGCGACGGTGGCCATCTATTGCCGTCAAACCAACTATTAAGGAAAATTAATTAATTTTTTTTTAAACCAACTATTGGCCGAACGCCAGTTGCTACGCAGCGAGCGTGCCCTACTACTTGACTAGTTAGAACCACTTGATGCACATGGTCCGTTGCCATTGTGTAATTCTTGGCAGGAGTCTGTTGTTTAGACGCGTGTAAACACGGCGAGTCTAGCTCTAGATATTCAGTTGGTGTTGAGGTAGCAATAAAAGAAATACGTCACCTGACCGAACACCATAACCCACAATCCAACAACATGATTTAATTTTCACCCAAATATCTCTTATTGGCGTTGGTCACCCATTACACAAATATACAACATGAAACAATGCCTTCGCTGCACCCAAATATCAACAAAGTAAAAAATGTAACAAGCTACTTAAAATTATTTAAAAGCCAAAATGAGGGAAGGTATAAAAAACAGCACCAGTCAACTCAATGCCGCCATCTTGGAATGGCGATTGCACACCAATATAAAAAATCACAAATTACGAAGTGTTACTAAAATGTCAAATTTGGTTTGCCTGGAAGGATTGGTATAATTTAAGCCATTTCTGCATGTTAGGGACATTTTTGACAACATTCATGGATCTATGTTTGTTAACAGAACTGTTATTGTGAATGCATGCCTCCAGATTGAAAAAAATTAGTTTGGGGTGGAGGCATAAACAATAACTAGTCGCTTTTAACAACTACCTAGTCGCAACCGGTCTTCTATACACTTGCGCCACTTTTACAACGAAAAAGTTGAGGCGCACACGTCTATCACGCACTGCAACAGCGATCTCTATTATATAATCTAAAAGTTGTAGCCGTCACAATTGCCGGTTAAAAGTGTATTACCTTTTAGACAGTTTTAGATTTTAGGCGTAATTGTCAACTTTTAGGACTAATTTTTACGTACCGTTTTAATTTCGTAAATAATAGCTAACGGAGAATTGGGTTCGAGAATAGTCCTATTCATTCGTGCAACACGGTGTCGAGAGTTCTTTAAATGAAGCTACAGTGTGCATCTTTCACGAATTGGTTTTGTTTTTTACGATTGCGTGCCTTCCTGTAATGGGCAAATGCTACGATGAAATATTATTATTTAATTGAGCTGCCTCAAGGAAGCCTATTAGGAAGCAACAATGTTTTAATTTGCTGTATTTTTTTAAGTCAACTGGAGTACCAGTGAAAAAGGCGACGGACGAACGGACAAGGGGGGGGGATGAGGCTTAATGGCGCGTCAACAGCTTGGTCATTAGCGCCAACCTCAGTCACAGTGCAGTGGTCCGGGTTGCCACTGCACCACACATTACAGAGATATTATTCAAACCCCTAATCTAAATCTTGTCATACCTCCTGCAAAAATTGAAAAACACCGGACAGGAGGACAGACTTATCGCCCAATTGACGCACAATGTCATGCGGAAGATGGAAACGACGACGAAAACCATCAAGATGGCAACAATCAACAAGGAAGTGCCGGACCGTAAGTGGCCGCCGACACCAATAACATTCAGGAGGGTCAACCCCCCGCAAAAGGAAACAGTGAGTAAGTCGAGTGTGACCAATGCGCAAACGGGCCAACACCACCTCCTCACGGCGACTGCGGCGACACGCCGAGTGCCATTCCTCAACAGTGCCTTTAATAGCTCGTAATTTATTGCCGTCCTGTCCATCCCACGAGGCTTGCCAAAAAGCGTGTAACCTTAGACGCAGAGTTGGAAAAGCGTCCGAGGGAACAAGGCTGAGATCCCTTCCGAGAGGGCCAGAAAGGGCCCACTTTGCTGCAGAATCCGCTTGCTCATTTCCACCTATCCCAACATGGCCCGGGATCCAGCAGAAAAGCACGGTTTTCCGCTGGCCAGGCAAGCAGGAAAGCAAAGCTTGGACACGTTGTGTCAAGGGATTCCGAGGAACGGACAAGGTCCTTGCTGTAGTCTTCCAAGCCATTTCGGCTGCACAGAAGACTAAAATTACATTAAAGCCAGAAATTAATGAGCAACCTGCAGTTTTTTCTTCGTGGTACAAGGGTTGTGAGTTTAATTCCGTATCTCAAACATTGAAATTATGCCACCCTAACGAAATTGCACTGATGACGTCATTTGTGAAATCTACCAAGCCCTAGGTCTACATGACGTCATATCGTAACAACACACTGTCACTTCAAAATTAATATTTATTGTTAGTTGAGATGATGCTATGTGACCATGTGCTATGTTTCGTACAGTTTGAGTGTAGTTTTCAGACAGTTAGTATTGTAGACATAAATATAATGTACTGTGGGCGCATAGCTTCGGGCTAAGGCTCCAAATAAAGATATTCACTATGTGACCAATTATTGTAACAATATAAAGAATACAAATTTCCTGTACTTAATGTACGATATCAATTGTAATGGTTCGAGCTCGTTTGGCCTTCTTCCCGGTGCTCCCAACAATGTGGTGTGAATCGAAATAGAATTCATCCGCCACCATCCTCCAACCGTCCCACGTCCAAAGGTAATTTCGGCCCGTTTAATTAGAATTATTTCCCATTTTCCCAATTCCTGTGTTTAAACTCTAACTAAGTCAACCCTGTCGTCAGTGAAACACTGCAACCTCGTAGCTACTTAGTTTAGCAGTCAAAACATTACCCGAAACCCGAACCCAGATTTGAACCGAACTCATGCCCATAACCATAACCCAAAACCCGAAACCCAAAACCATAACCCGAAACTAATTATTCCAGCTTCTCCCGAGTAAGCGTAATGTAGATGGCATTCCATTTACGGCCCTAAGCCAAGGTTAGTGTCACCCTTGAACGGCAGGTGAGCCTCAGCATTTTACCGCTCAAATTTGAAATTAAAACATCACCAAAACCTGAACCACGACTACTAGCTTTGTTCCAAATTAGCCCGTACATTTGGTTAATTTGGAATTCGTGTCACCCTTTGATACGATCCACGACACATTTGTATTCAAGTCTCTTGGCTGTGGTGTTGGCGTTGGGGGAGCCGTCGCATGTACCAACAAACGCCACACAGGTGATTATTGAATTGGCCTCATCAAATGTTAGGGCTCAATTTCCCCCAACCAAGGCAGCCGGACATTTAAGTCCCAAAAGTGACGGAAATAAATACCATCCAGCCCGTTTGGTTTTCCGTTCTGTAAGTTCGTGTTTCTGTTCGTATCTATAAATCGTGTTGGGAACGTAGTGGGCATATATTGATCCTTGCGGATCATCGATTTGGTCATCGATCCTTAATCCTCTCTCCCCAATTTATCCCTGTTTCCAGCCGTAATTTCGATCCTGGGAAGTTGGCAAAGGGTGTGGTCGTCGACGTCTGGGGAATCGTGCCTGGAATTACGCGCTGGGAATTGTGGGTCTGCCAACTAACCAGCCAACCAACCCTTCGTTTCCTTATTCTTATTTTCCCTCATTCCCTGATGAGCTGGAGCTTGCAAACGCGATGAGATTAGCGCGCGCCCAGACACGAGCTTCTTCGTTCGCTGATCGATTGTCGCGAGCTTGAAGCGCGTGCTGGGGTCGCCTTGACCCTCATTAACCGCGTTCGACGCTCGCGCTTCCGCTTCTCACCGCTGATTGGCTGGCTTGACTTTAATGGCGGACTGTCGTCCATTCAGCTGGAAAGTTTGCCCTTTCTTGAGAGTGCGCACCCTCGCCTCCCATTCCCCCCTCCCCTCCCCTATCCACATACCAATCAATCAATGCAGAAATCGAATCAGTAGCGAGTAGGTGACAGCCGCACCAAACCCCGCGAGAGGGCCAACCGTCTTTGGGGTGACAGAAATCTCGCATCGTGATTGGCTGGAAAAAGGCGCGTTTATACCCTTCCCTACTCTCCGTTGGGGATAGCTGTCCGACACCGAAGATTCAACACAAGAACCCACAGAACAATGAGGGGAAACTGAATACACTTAGCTATACCGTACTTCCTATGTTTGTGGACTCCAGAATCACTTTTTCGTGATGCAATCGGACGCGGTGATAAACGGAGGCAGCGGTAAAAATAAAGGCTGCTTTTATTATCTACGTCGTACGAACGCCCGTACATCGAAAACAAAGAAAATTGTGTCTTTTCGTGCGCACATGTACCTCTGACGGTGCGCAATCAGAACTGTACGGGCCACGCTTAGCACGATAAACATCGTAAAGCCTCCGATTAGAATTTCCGAAAAACTAACGGCCGGAAAATACGAAGAATGAAACCCCGGATGTGCACTCGATGTGCCAGCGCTCGTGCCACCACACTCCGTTTAATTTTGGAAACTTAGACTGCGTGAGGCTTATTATCCAAGTTAGTAAAGGATTGCAGCGGTCTTATTGGTCATTTTGATCTGGTTACGTTGACATTTCATCAGAAGCTTTGGTGTATGAAAAGGAAGAGTTCGATGATGAAATTCGTACCTCAAATAATAGAAGAGCTAGCGCCGTTGATTTTAGTAACACCCCCCCCCCCCAATGCTGTACTTAGCCCTCTTTCAAATTGAACCCTCGCTTCCTTCACCGTCTAATGTCGCGCAAATCCTTATTAGGGCTCGTTTAGGCAACGACAAATTTCTCGCTTACTAGCTTTCACCGGGTTAATATTAAATCTTCTGGCTGCTTCTCGCTTTTACTGAAGAATGCGGCTTTCAAGTTGTCTATACGTGGTAACCATGGCAACAACGCGGACGCAAATCTCCTCCTCGTGCTTCACGACACGACGTACGAAGTGTGGAACAAACATGACAGTATCGATTTATGACAACTAAAAAATAATTTTTACTGCTGTACAAGACGACGGACAGATTTCTGAAAGCTGGTATTCGACGATTTGTGTTCGATTCGACAACCCCGAAATGGACGCCATGTTGGATCTTGAATTCTCGTTGCAAGTAGCTATTTATTCTGCCGTCGTTTGATCACTCACTGCTAGAAGCTGTTTTTTTCAGCGAGAATAGCAAATTTTGGAAACGGCGTGAAATGGCAACAATGTTGTACCAATGTTTAAAATTACTGTTGCACTTTGTTCTTTATCTGTGTTATTTATAATACACCTAATTTGTTGCCTATTACCGCATTCATTTAACAGAAAGGGGAAATTAATCGTAAATAAATAACGGTTGCGTTCGGTGAGCGAGAAGGTCTCGATGCGTAAACACGCCCTTATATTGACAAGCATATCTTCCGCTGACTACGCAATGCCACTTCCCAGCAGTACTCTGGTGCAGCGCTGGCAGCTTTCTCAGCGGAGTTTTTGGTAAAACGTGTTCCGTGTTCAACAGTTAAACAAATTCAACCTACGCAAAACTTGAGGTCTTTGCTGCAAGGTATCCACAAATTTAAATTTGCTAATAAAGAAAGAAATCACAAGGTAAAGGGTAAACGAAGCGAGCAGCCTACATGAAAGACTGGCCTTGCAAGGGTACAGAATACACTAGTCTGAGAAAGAAAGAAAAGACAACTGCCCCGACTGGGACTCGAACCCAGGACTTACCGTTTACTAGCCGGGTGCTCTAACCAATGGGCGGGTTCTGGCTACAGGTCCAGGAGTTAAGTAGCTGTTCAATCTTTCTCAGTGGGGGGGGGGGAATGAGGCTTAATGGCGCGTCGACAGCTTGGCCATTAGCGCCAACCTCAGTCACAGTGCAGTGGTGCAGTGGTTTCTCAGTGGTTACCTGGAGATCCCAAACATGTTATGTATGTGGTCGCCTTGTATGTATGTTTGGGATGCCTAGGTCACCACTGAGAAAGATTGAACAGCTACTTAGCTCGGCTGGAGCCTGTAGCCAGAACCGGCCCCGGTAGCACAGTGGTTAGAGCACGGGGCTAGTAAACGGGAAGTCCTGGGTTCGAGTCCCAGTCAGGGCAGTTGTCTTTTCTTTCTTTCTCAGACTAGTGTATTGTGTATCCTCACAAGGTCAGTCTTTAATGCAGATTGCTTGCTTCGTTAAATTTGCTACTCAACAAGCCAATGACTTTTTACACGTTTATGACAGGTTTCTAGAACGGTGCTATTCCATGCTTCGTGTTAAAAACTAAAAAGTGTTTCCTAAGACAACTTACATTTTCTTACGGTCTTTTTATTTTTTATATTTAATTAACAACGTCGGTAGTACAGTACCCATCACGAGGCATCGCTCGTGTGTAGTGGAGGGTTTTAACAAACAATGTTAGTAGCCTACATGAAAACATAGTTTGTCACCTTTTTTTTTATTATTATCGTAGCCACCAGAAAGGCAAACAAACAAAAAAAAAATCAATTTCAAATACAACACAGACAAACAATATTCAGACTACAAATTGCAAAACTAGAATTTCACCATAAACTTGAATGGGTTCATAAACAGGTTTGATTTTCTTTTTATTATTTTATTTTGTGTAAGCCCCACAAATTAGCAGGATCGCAGTCTAAACCTTTGGGATGCAGTTATCTGGCTGTCTTTCTCCAAATTCGTTTGTTGTTAACGCAGGCAGCAAATTAGTGTTATTTGTTGTATAACGCGTTATATCCAACCCTAAAGCAATACTGGTATAAGTGAAACCGCCAAGTTTCCAAAAAAAGGTCTGCCTTGAAGATAGTGATATCACAAACCCAGGGAAAGGCCGCCAAGGTTAGTCCTATTAGCCAAATTAATTGCACTGACTAATAGTTCGAAAATTAAATGAAAACTAGAACATTTCTAACGGTAGCAATCTTTCATTAGACGTCCAAAGTAAAGAGTACAGAATCGGCTGGTAAAATTATTACTTACGGAGGATTGTTCATCCTAATGTCGCGGATTGACACAATTGCACGCATATCCATGTAGCGTTGTTACCATGGTAACGATACTTTCGCTATCAGAATGTTTAACGCAATGACTCGCCTTTGCATTCTCGCACCTACAGTTTAATAGCGATGGCAAAGGTGTCGCTGACATGCCAACCATGCTACCTGGATTAGCTAAATCCGATATCGATTGAGTGAATTATTGCAGTCGTATAATCCGTGACAATAAGATAAAGAATTCCTCCTGACGTAAGATTTCTCCCAGTCGCTTCTAAACTCACATTATTGACTGTTTTCGTTGCAAGGCGACAGAACTAAAGCCGCCGCCATGTTGGAATTTCAGATGATTTTTAGCTTCTTGCTGCGAGAATACAAAGACGAGTCGTTGCGTAAAGGCGCCCGAACTTCTAGAGGCAAAAGAATATGTAGCAAGATAAATTAATAAAAACGCTCTAAGCATAAAGGTTACGTAGTCTATTTTTTTTTCAATTAGTCGCCGGGATTTACAGTGTTTCGACACCAACTTGAAACTTTATTTTTTTTCCTTATTAGTTTGCTACTAATTACTATTGTTTTACCGACAAAATTTAGAAAAGTGTTTTTCTTTTTATGTTTTTATTGACTAATTGATAATTTTTTTTCTTTTTAGGTAAGTCGATATTTTGCCAGCCTCGTTGGATTATTAGCTGCTCAGCAATTATTGTTCGTAAGGTAGTTTGTCTTAATTTTTTTAGATTACCTCATTGTAATGAAATTTAACGACACCATAATTTTTATTTATCTTTCAGTTGTAAGATATCAAATTTTGCTCTTGTTGACAAATCAAACGGTGCTTTTTGATAAAGTTTCGACCTTCCCTTGCAATTTAGATGTTTATTAAGCTCATTTCTTAAGGCGAGGATGTGTGTGTGTGTGGGGGGGGGGGGGGGAGTAAGCGAATTGTTATCACCACAGTCTCAAATGGCGACCTCCGTCATTCTGGAAAAGTAAGCTTTATCTCAGATGGCCTTGCACGGGTGACCTTGATGTTCGGCGTTCTCGGTAGATGTCTTTTCCATCCAAGAACACTCACCACACACCCGCAAGGCATCGATGCTGATAGCTTTGGTGGCGAAGTGCTTTTAACAAATTTGCTATCAGTAAAATTAGTAGGAATAGAGAGTGTAATTAGATTTGTGTTAATACATTTAAAATCGATTCGCCTTTGAGCTGCCGCTTAAGTTCCTTCCTGGTATTACGTTGGTGTTGTTTGGTGTCGACGCAAGATGTCACCGCGTGCTTCGTTGTGATTGGCTGACACAATGACTGATTTTCCAGTGTGCTGACCCTCGCGTATGGGTCAGTACACTGGGATCTTGTGCGTAGTTATATTGCACAAGTCATACACTTTACTTTATCTGCCGTATTAACCAATTCAGAATTCAATTTTAATTATTACATGGTTCGGTTATTAACCGTAGAACGACCAACATATTTTCTTTGCGGCAACCAATAGGAGTCCCGACACTCCCCACTGGATAAACTATACAAAAATTGGCAAACTGCAGTTTTATTACTTTTATTTGATTAAAACAAGTTTTTGAAGGATTAATAACAAGGTAGTACATGTTAGTTTTTTTTATAAAATCAGTTTTTTTTTTATAAAAACAGAAAAGCTGTAGCTCACGTTCACTTTACGTTAAAAACCGTAATTAGGCAGAATTAAAAAAAAAACATCCAAGTTCGAGAAACAAACAATTATGTACAAAAATTATGTAGAAAATATGAAATGTTCTGTAGGAAAATCAAAATTATGTTACAAAACTATTTTTTATAAAATAGAAAGCGCCAGCTTACTTTCACTTTACGGTACGGTACGTTAAAAGCCAAAGTAAGGCCAAGTTTCAGAAAATATGAAGTTCAGAAAAAATTTCTAAATTATGTAGAAAGTCTCTGAAAATGTTCAAAATATGTACAAAACCATGTACAAAAAAGTTGGTTGTCAACAATTATTTTCTTGTGTAAAGAATTTATGAAATAAGACTTGTGGCGGTCTCTGTTGTCCGTTCTAGGAAAACTTTGATTTTTAATTCCTCCAGTTCTTCTAGGCCCCACAATTTTACAGGAATACTATGACAACACATTTGGAATGCAGTAATCTGGCTGACTTTCAACGCAATTGTTTTTAGTTAACACTGGTAACTAGATAGGGTTCTTTGTGTTCTAAGCCTTGTCTTTCAGTTTTCGTTCTTCTAGTTTTCTTCCATCCTACAGTTTAAAAAAAAAAAGATTAATATTGTAATTGCTTAACTTTTACAATTTTCTTTGCAGAATTATGAAATTTATTCCCAAAGGTACTAGATTTTCCGTACAATTTTGAAAGAAAAAAAAAACAACAAAGTATAAGTGTCCTTCTCCTTTCAACAACCGTATTATTTCGACTTTTTTTTTCTTCCTACATTGATAGTACGTAGGTCGCAGCTGGTGAAGAGAAACCTTTTAGAGATTTCGAGTTGATATCTTTCTTGGATGTGCAAATAAAAGAAATGGAAGCGTGCGTCTTCTTCGCTTTGTCGTGCTGAAAGGCTGGAAAATGTGGTTTCTCTTGCCTTCTCCCTTCCCCTTCTCCCACCACACCACCATCAGAGAGGGAAGTCTTGGGTCGTTCTAGTGGTTATCTCTGCCTCAGGGAAGACTGCCACTGAAAGAAACTGGACGTTGGTTTGCCACACGCATTCTTTCTTCTTGACCACATTGTAGACAGGGTAGGGCAGTAATGGAGACGGAAGACCAGCACCAAGTGACCAACTAAAGATTGTTAACAAGCGCTTGAGGGGAGGGTGGTTGTAGGGCGTAGAAGTGTTCACTCTAGGACAATGAACCGTACAACACTTTTTATAGAATTTTTTAAGCCTTCTACAGAAATTCAATTCTACAGAGATTGTAACCGGCTGTTTGCATGAACGGCAAGATGCAACACGAAGCCCACACTTTACGGTGCACCTTGTCATTACGTGAGCTGCAGCGCGCTCGTCTATTTACTGTATACACGGGAATGGCCGAGCACCAGCAGCAATGTAACCAGCTGTAACCTGATCAACGCAGTCAGCTGGTCATGTGACGTAAATCATGGCAGGATCTCTCTGCTCCAACGGGTATAAAAGCCAGCAGGAACAGAGGATACTCAGTTGGTGTTGGAGAAGCAATCCAAAAAGTTGTTTCTCTTAGTACTCACTAGAGCTGAAACAGGCTGCAAACCTGGTTCAGTGCCTAATATGTGATACTCTGTGCATAGTCCCCTAGCTATGCAGTAATGGGTGAATTGGATTTGATTTTAATACTTGAAACCTCTCGTCCACACCCTGAGAGTTACATATTTTGAACGAGAGGTCCGGATTCAAGTCCCGGACAGGCCTCCAAAACATGCAATTAATCAGGGAGTGGACGAAAGGTTTCAAGTATTAAACTCAATTCTAATTAATCTCTAACTGCATAGCTAGGGGACTATGCACAGAGTATCACATAATAGGCACTGAACCAGGTTTGCAGCCTGTTTCAGCCCTAGTTATTATTCAGAGAGCCAAACTTTCGGATTGATTCTCCAACACCAACTGAGGATCCTCTGTTCCTGCAGGCTACAGTTGGAACAGACAGTTCCCTCCAGGATTTACATCACGTGATCAACTGACTGCATTGATCCGGTTCCAACTGGTTGAGCAGGTAGACTCGCTCATTGCATTGCTGCTGGCGCTCTGCCAATTCCTGCGTGTACGGTAATTGGACAGGCGTGCTGCAACTCAGGTAATGACAAGGTGCACCACGAAGTGTAGGCTTCGTGTTGCATCTTGCGATTCATGTAAACAGCCGGATACAAGATCAGGCTAGGTGTATGAAGGCAGTGATTTTATCGGTATTTGGACAGGAGAACCTGGCGAAGTCTCAAGCAGACCTGACTGCTCAGGGTAAAGTGAAAAGCTACCAAGTTTTGTGATCCATTTACAACGTTTTCTGGGATTGAACTTTTCCTGCCCTAATTCCCTAGTTTTGTTTCTTACTTTTTTTTTTTTCAAAGAGCCGATTCATCTATACGAGGTAAACCTCAAAGGTGAACCTTTGAGCCCTCGAGAATAAAATCTTCCACTCTGAGACAATGTGTAACAGCAAAACGGCAAATGTAGCGAAGAACAAGCTTCGAAAATATCTTACTAGATGTCACCACGCGCATCTCGGAGACAAATCGTAAATGACGTCATGCACGAAGACGAGAATTTTTTTTCGCGTTACGTTGCTTTTGTTTCGTCCTTATTTGTTTCTGCTTTTCGTACGCAGTTGTACATTACGCAATATTAAAATGGAGGAGAGCTAAATGAGAATGGACATAATAAAATAAAAAGAAAGAACGAAACCAATGTAAAAAACCTGTAACTTTTATTACGTCTGTATTCAGCAATAATACAAGGTGCCCACTGTAAAGCATAACCACCACGTTCTGGGAGGCGAAAAGGGCGCAAGTCTGCGTTTATTTAGCTTCAAATAACTGAATCGCATGTCAGACGGATGTACACTAATGTGCGTTACTAAATATCAGTCATAAAAGTCTAGGAAACACAAACTGCTGATTTTTTTAATCATTTCGTTTCGGCGTGTAGCACATTCTGCCTGTTATCCCCGTTCGGAACTCATCTTTAATCCGCATATTACGCAGATTAAATGGTACAAGCGCTGCGAACGGGGCGGGTACATCAGAAGTGAAGTGGATCATTTCCGAGTCAAACGAATCCGCATTCACAGGTGGGTCGAACACGCTTCGTTTCACATCACTTCACTTCAGTGGGCGCTCCGAACGCAAATGTGGGTTCATTTTAGAATTAGCAGCATTCCATCACCAGGCGGCATTCGCGTTTCGTTTGTTTACTCAAATACACCTCGCATAAACAAAGAAAGTATGAACTAATTTTCAAGGGGAATTTGAACAACTGCCAGCACCTATTATTTAAAATTTAAAAAAAAATTAAACAATTTATGGGCTGGTGGCCACGGCGTTAGTGTTGGCCCAAGCACGAATCCGTTAATTAAAGGCACCTGTTCACCATTTCGATAACGTTGCCAGTATTCTAAACACAGCATCCACGTTCCAAATTATCCGTCATCCAATAGGCTGATGTGGGTCACGTGATCGTTCCAGTTATGAAAATCGCGGCGCTGCTGCGAATAGTGTTCCATTTTTAATCTACCGCTAATTTCTTTATATTGCTCGAAGATTCTACGGTGCTGCATGTAGGAGTTGAAAAGGTGCCTTTAAGCGACAATGGCGTGTTCCGGTGAGAGGTTTAGAAACTTGGAACTAACCTAGTTTCGCTTTATTTTCTTTCTTGCGCTCCGAACGGGGTTTAGGAAACTAATGCGGATTCGACTCGCATTTCTCTCAATTCGGATTACGATTCCGAGTTCCGAGGGGAATCGCCAGCTTTGGAACCCTAGGGAACTCGTTCAGAAGGTACCCGCTACCAATTCAGACGAGGTCAACTGTGAATTCAAAAATTCACAGGTATAGTATATTTTCCAGCAACAATAAACATGCGCTCCGAACATGGTGTTGCAAATCTTGTATGTTGCCAATATTTAGTGGGGTCCATGGCCAATGAAGTCTTTGTCTGTTTAATCTGTCGTAGGCTAAATTATCTACGTATTGTAATTTAGTTTCCGGTTCCTGCCTCTGGAACCTTCTAGAACCTTCTGGAACCTTCCATAATATCTTCGTTATTTCGTGGTTGTCAGGGGTAACCAAATCGTATTTAAGCAACGGGACCATCATGGAAAAATCATTTAGCCTTCGGGCCAGCCCCCTGGCTGGTTCTCTTCGACCCCTGCTAGGTCTGCTAGTTAGGGGAATTTTGGCAACATAAGCCTTTAGTAGGCCAGTTTTTCCGAACCCTTAGTTAGGGTAGTTTCCGTTGTTAGGCCCAAAGTAGGCTGAGTTTCTTACGGTCCCAAACCTAAAGTTCTGGCCCTAGAATTCCCAAACTCAGTCTACACCTCTCTCCCACTTAGCTAGTTTTTCGTTATACGGTATAAGAAGTATACGAACGCCAAGAAGATATCTCCTCGAGCGATGGGAGACGACGCCAATGGAGCGAGCGATGTGGCTAGTTGTTATTTTTAAAAAGTACGAGTTCGCTGATCACAATCAGGGCGCGTTTACGCAGCGACTTGCCTTTGCATTCTCGCAGCTAAACTCAATCGCGATAGCAAAGGTGACACTGCCATGGTAACAACGCTAAGTGGATTAGCTGAATCCGACATCATTTGAGTAAATACTTGCAGTCATATAATCCCTGCCAATAATATAAAGAATTCCTCATGACGAAACAATTTTCCCAAACGCTTCTGAACTCACGTTATTTGCTGTTTTCGTTGCGAGGGGGTAGACATAAAACCGCCGCCATGTTGGAATTTGAGGTGATTTCTAGCTTCTAGCTGCGAGAATGCAAAAGCGAGTGGTTGCGTAAAGGTGCCCTCGGAGATTGAACCTGCCAGTCAGGTAGAAACGTGAACGGGGGGGGGGGCACGGAAAGCTAAAACGGAATTCGTTGTTCGGACCATTTTTTTTTTAACCACAGCTTCGTGCTCAGTGGAGGCAGTAATGGAGACAGAAGAAGGGACGGCAGACCACGGGGAAAAAAGGTCCTTCCATAATTGTGATGGAGGAGGTTGCGTGGGTGGTGGTGGTGAGTGAGAAGACAGGGCTTGGAGCGTCTGGGCATCGACCAGCTCCCAATCTGTGTCGATGTGCCGTGATACGACTAAAGGAAACACGAATAGAGTGCATAATTCATGCGGGTGGTGAGAAGGGGTCCAGAGAGCCAACAGCCTCGAACTAAGGTCAACACGCTCGGACCGACGCTCTTGTGGTCACGGCAAGTGAACAAGCCCCTTGGGTCCAAGGCGGCGAAACTGCGCATGCGTGGGAGCCTGACCCTCTCCTGATCGCTCGAAGCGGTGAGCGAGCCAGTGTGGGTGGGTGGAGGAGGGGGGGGAGGTGTTAGGATCGTGGGCAACTTAATCTCGGGATGGGGTTGCTTGTGTCGTCCTTCGCGTCGACATCGTGAATCTGCCGACGAGAATCGGGTCCCTTATGTCCGACCAAGTTGTCATTACTTAGCACCACTTGTATTCAGATGGCTATGATCGGGGCAACAACAAATACGTTAGGTAGACACTGATATACGTTTATTACACTCCATCCCTTTTCATGATATACATTGGCAACGAATTACAAGTGTGGATATCTGTGTCGCAGAGGAAACTCGTGTGCAGCACAGTAGGGATGGGTCAGTAACCGAAACCCAAACCGAATTTTCGATTTTTACTGAAAACCGAAACCGATTCGGATTTTGTGTCGGTTTTTCGTACGGTGTTCGAAAAATCAAAGATTGATTTGTTGTTTTAATTTTTGTAACGACTATCATTTTCAACGCAAAGCTGCAGAAAGTGAAAGTAGGAGTGAGTTAGAAGCTAGTAATACTACTGTTAACGAGAAAAAAAAATAGAAATATCTGGTTGGGGTGGATGGTGGCAAAAACCGATACCGAAACCGCGGTTTCGTGGCATGCAAACCGGAACCGGAACCGAAGTCAGAAAAATGAAACCGACCCATCCTTACAACACAGAGCCATCGAGAAAAATAATTAAGGTATCAATAGGTATCAACAAGTAGCATGAAGTAATAGAAAATATCAAGTGTGTTTATTGAATATCTATTTAATAAAATAGATCAAAAAAATTGTGTAAATATCTATTGAACACGTATCTAAACAAGTTATAAAGATACTAAATAGAAGCAATAAAGATACTAAACATTAACTATAAACAAAATTTTAAAGTCCGCAAGCCCAACAATCCATTGGCGTATGCCTTCGATTTGGAACAATAAGCTGACCGGATGGTTTTAAAGTGAAATGGTAGAGAATTATACATCTTTGGCTCCTGATAAAGAAAACATTTATGTAGAATTTCCCGCATAGCTTTCGGTGACAAAACGTGAAGCCGACATAAAAAGTGCTTCAGCTCTGTGTTCAACATTTTTTTTTTTACACAACCATAGTTTTCTCAATGTACAGTTGGCTAAGGGATAATACGTTATACAATTTGAAAAGAGGGGCAGACGATGTCGTTTATTTATGGGAGCCCATAGATATAATAACCTTTTTTTGTAGATTGATTATTAATGGTTTCAAGTTAGTAACGTATGTTCCACTCCAGCTGTGATTCCGTAGTGAAGATACGACTGCACCAACGCAAAATAGATTTGTCTCAGGAACGAGAATGATACAAATTTTCGTAATATATTTTGAACAAAGAATATCTAACCTTATTGCAGACGTGTTGTTTCTTTCCAATTCATCCTTCGGTCTAAAATGACGCCAAGATAACGAATAGATTCAACTTTCTCCAATCTGGGCCATAATTTCTGTATCTTAACGTGTTTACATTTTCGGCCAGATTGCTTGTACATAGCAATGCATTTTATGCGTTGTCGCTGTTTGACTTGGGGTCGTATGCAGAGTTGAGTCGGGTCACTAGGTTCGCAGATCGGATTTGACCCGGCAACCAGGTGATTGTAACAAAAATCGGAGATTAAGATTAAGAACGTGGTTTTATGGCCGGAGTTAAAAGGGATTGCCAAGTAAAACTATTTTAAATTAAATTTGCTTGTCATTAAATTTCTGCCACAAGTTCTTCAAGTTGTTCTTAAATTTGGTTGTTACTGTTCCGTTGGACAGTTTTAGTAAATTTCGACAAACGCTGGCCTCGGGCAGGGTCTTTCGAGTTACCAGGTCTCAGGTCAGCCATTTTTCAGGTCCCCTGGTCAGAAAAAAAGTGACTCGTCGGTCCAGTCCCAGCTAGCTGGGCATTAAAATCATCCATCTGACAACGCAATTTTGTTTTACACAAGAACGATTAAAAATTCGTGACTTGAAAGGGCTATTCCTTCTTGTCCTAAACAGCCACGCACAGTTGTCAGTCCGCGCACGTTGCCACCGTACCGTTTCGAGAGATTCAGCGTACTAGTACTACAACGTCACTTCCGCGTTCTGCTTCACGTAACTCAGCATTGCGCGTGCGGTAAGAAAATATCAGTGAAAACGAGAGTCACGGGACAGCATGAACGCCAAAATTGTGCCGTCATAAATCGGAAACGTTGATGTGTCACGAAAGCCGCGCCTACATCTAATCTTCCCAAGTATAAATATGAGCAGGATGCCCGAAAAAACACTTCCCAATATCAACAGAATATCTCCTAGCCTCCATATTTTATTTTAAAATAGCTTTTTAGCAAGGAATTGGTCGGTCAATAAACCTTGTGAACATACGTGATATGAAATATTGATGGGAATCTCGATTGGAAGGTTGGTCCCTTTAATAGAACTTTGTAGCATTGTTGCGAAAATCTGGATTCGGCTGACTGTCTAAAACAAGTTTCTAGCAGTAATGACAAAGTAGTAAGGGCTCGTTTATGCAACGACAGTTTTCTCGCTCACTAGCTTTTACTTGATCAATACTAAATCTGATGGCTGCTTCTCGCCTTTACCGGAGTATGCGGCTTTCGCGTTGTCTATGCGGATTAGTAACCATGGCAACGATACAGACGCAAATCTTCTCCTCGTGCCTCGTGACACGTCGTACGATGCTTGCAACATTTGAGCGTCGATTTATGACAAGAAAACAATTTTTTCTGCAGTACAAGAAGACGGACTGTTTTTTGTATGCTGGCATTCGATGGTTTGTCTTCGATTCGATAGCCACGAAATGGACGCCATGTTGGATTTTGAATTCTCGCTGCGAGAAGCTATTTATTCTACCGACGTTTGATCATTGCTAGAAGCTGTACTTTGAGGGAGAATAGCAAATTTTGGAAATAGCGTGAAATGACAACCATCTTGTAGCAATGTTTAAAATTACTGTAGCACTTTGTTCGTTATTTTATAATACATACAATTTGTTACCTATTACGGAATTCATTTAGTAGCAACGGGAAACTAATAATAAATAAATAACGGCTGACTAGCAAATAGCTTCTGGCAAGCGAGAAGACCTTTTTGCAAAAACGCGCCCTAATACATTAGATGAGCGTAAATGAGACTCCACCAGGCTATTCCCGCTAGTCCAACAGATCTCAACCAGCTCTGAACAGCGGACCTGCAAAAGCAACAGGCTTGCTCGCAAGCATCATCTTTTGTCTCTGCTGCATAAAGGCCTCTCCAGACAGAAGACAATTTCGTGCGAAGCTGTGCGTAACTACGTGCCTACAAGGTCAACATTGCAGCAATCGTGTGGTCGGTGTTGCGTTAAGGACGAATATTGAAGTCATTTTTACACCATACTCCGTCGGCGTGCAGCCGCGAGCAGCCAGTCTGGTTTGGGCTTAAGGTGCCAACTCTGCCGCGTACGTTTCCAACAGTGCAACTAGGAACGCTAGGTTCTGAGTGAGGACGGTCGGTTAGCACGGAACATTGCTGCTCCATACGCCGACATAGATTGCCTCTCTTCTTAAAAAATATCACATTACTAACTCCTGACCGAAGTCATGCAGATTTTCGGTGTAAATTGGATTGGTTATGGCCACCATTACACAGTGTGCTACATCCTCTCCACCCACCCCCACCAAAAAGAAAATTAACAAACTCAAATGTTATGGACATAATAAAAGTGCGAACACCGCTCTAGCGCTAGAACGAAAAATACCCAATTTTGCTAGGTGGAATCACAATTTTTCGGATCTTTTACATGCCACAATCGACAAACAACTCATTATAGGGCTCTTCTCTTCCATAAAATGCCAGGGGAGGGGGCTGAAGTCAAGCTAGAACCAGAGACCTTTTGCACACGAGACAGCAATACTAAGCATAAGCATAAGTGCACCATAAATGTAAGGCACACTAAAGTCAACAAAACGTCGCACGACAGGACATTTTGTCGAAACCTGTAAGTTAGTAAGTTTATTCATCCAACACAGATTACAAAATTAAGCACAAAAGCAAACACTCATTCCGCAAGAGCTAATGCTCGCGTGTGGTTTCAGAGCAGCAGACATAGAAAAACAATTGAACTAGCACTTTTGCACACAGAATCAAAGGTTAGCCGCCAGAAGAACAACAACAAAACAACATCGAAATAAAATTAAAAAAAAGTGCATCGATAAATATACGTCAGCATGCTGCACACGTCTCCAAAACCATAGCAATGAGCCGAGCGCCACACACCGGATACTAAATTGTCGCGAGACGTCTTTACGGTGGCAGCTCACCAATATCGACAAAACGTTGTTGCAAGACGAAACGTCGCATCTGGTGTGTTGCGCTCAGCATTTCTGTGGTTTTGGAGACGTCTGCAGCATGGTGAGACAGGTTTCGACAAAATGTCCTGCCGTGCGACGTTTTGTCGATTTTGGTGTGCGGCCATCCTTAGGCGTCTTGCGGCGTCTCACGACACCAAAGCGAAGCTCCTTCTAGTTTCGTCTGTTGGGGGTCTCTCCACCAGATGCGACGTCTCGCGACGTTTCGTCTTGAAACGACGTTTTGTCGATTTTGGTGTGGGGCCACCCTAAGTGATGTGTGTCCGGCATTGATTAAGCTAAATACGAAAATCGAGCACAGAATGCATGTGGAAGGGTTGAACTGTGTCGGGTAGTGGGCTAAAGGTCATCGTGGATACCGATAAACACGAGCACAGGGTAATAATAAATTGGGCCCTATACTGTGAAATAGTGAATGGGGTCACTGCAGGGCCGAATTTATAAGGGATTGTGGGGGGGGGGGGGAGAGGAGAGGGGTGAACTTATGTACCGATTGACCGATACCACACGTTTTACCAGGTCCGATACTAGCACCGAGCCGAGCTGATTCCGATTCTACTAGACCCTTAGCCTAGATTTAAAACGGGCTTTGCTATGAACGCTATTTGATCGCTTTCATTGCGTTTTAGCGGTTATGACGTAAACTAATTTTGTTTACATTATTATTTAAACAATTTTGACCTATAAATCTAAAATTACGAGCCTTCCAGGAAGAGCTGCTCGAAATCTTCTTTAAAATGCCACGAACCGTGTGTCTGTTTGGGGCAGTTTTTTCTCTGAACGTGTGATCGAGGCCTGGAATGCCTTTCCTGTTTCGGTTCTTTTTTCCACTTCGCTTGATTCCTTCAAAAATCGGCCGGACCGTTTTCTTGTTTAGGCTTTTCCTGGCGATTGGCCCATGGTTTGGTTGGTGTGTGTGTGTGTGTGTGTGTGTGTGTGTGTGTGTGGGGGGGGGGGGGGAAGAATCATTCTTGGCTTTTGCTTGCACCGTCGGGTTTTTTCTATTCTTCTATTTCTCTTCTGTATAAGAGAATTTTCTACCTGAGCCAAGGCCGGCTCAGGTAGAAATGACGTCTTTTGCCTCCCAGCTCAACGCCTGTTCTCGTGAGTGCCGGGAATTTAACGCCTTTTAGCACTGCTTTGGCAAATAAGATTTTGGCGATGTTAAATCAGCCGGCCTAGCAAGCGAATCTGCAGCTTCTCTCCTAGGTGACCTTAAGACGAGCGGTGGAATGCAATGCGAGTTGCAACATGGATACCCCCACATCCTTATCATTTATCAGCTCCTGATACTAATTATTCGAAGTTTTCGCCTTACCAAAATGTTTTAAATTAAAACCGTCAAAACAACACCACTTCACTCCAATTAAACCCTTATAATCATTATTTAATACTAGAAGAACGTAGTACATCTTTTCAGGTTAAATTACCTGCCATGCATCGTAACCAGAAGCGAAAGGAATACTTCTAGTCTGACAGATTTTCGCATCGTTTAAAATATTTAAAAGTAAGAGTTAATTTACAATTGTAAGCCAACTTTATTTAAAATACAGTCACTTAGCACGTTGAGTGCCAACTACGAAGCATTAGTCTCAACCCACGCACGTTTTTGCCGATTGCTAGCAAAATAGGAGATCCATCCCACCCACATTCTTCGATCAAAAGTCAGGTGACAGAGAATGCTAAGTAGTCATAATACCGAGGACATCCTGTCCTAGTCCCCGAGGCATCCGACGAAGGAAGTTGGGAGACCCCAGCGCTCTAGCGCAATCGATGTAAGGTACAACGTAGTAGGAGTTCCGGGGGGGGGGGGGCCAGAAGGGTAGAGGTTAGAGAAATGCCGTTATCAGATCTGCCGCACCATTTTGTCCAATCGGGTGAGAGTCAGAAGTCAATGGATTGCGTTCAGCTGCTGTGTCACGAGCCTTCTCCGAGCACTAACTTCGTTTTGGAAATGGACACTCGTTTTGTGGAGACATCGATGACTGGCGACTGCCAAGACAAAAGACGCGCAGGCGCAATGGACCTACCTGCAGGTCAATACATGTAGTCCAACTGTATTGTACTGGGTTAAAACCCATTCAGCTTATTTTTATCTGAAACACAAAACAAAAAAATAAAAAAAACGTGTCTCCCCGACTCCAGTCGCACAGTCTACACCCCGCTTTAGTAATCCTTTTCTTTATTTTAATTACGTCAGAGGAAGCTTGAATTTTTAAAAATCAAGATTTTATTCAGAAGAAAGGCGATGGGGAGGTGGCCGCACCAGGCTTGATCCGCCCCTGATGTGCATATTTACAAAAAAAGTATTTTTAAACAAATCGTAGTTTTGCAGACCGTGATTTATGAAGAAGAATTAATTTGCCAATGTCAACCAGCACGTCATTCACATATCAAACATAAATTCAACAAAATATATAAATGCTAACCCTCCACCTCTTTATTAAACCAGTTTATACCATGCAGTCCATCACACCTAATCCATTAGTTGTAGCAGGAGCTAATAAATGCGTGTACACGTCTGTAGGACGTGAGAGTGTCCATGTTGTAAATATGGCTTCGTATTCCATCCCTTGCCACAAGGTCGTCTGGGAGTGAAGCGATGGGTTTTGTTTCTCGGCTCCAGGCCAGTTGATTCAACATCACCAGAATCTTATTTTATCAAAGCAACGCCAAAAGTCGTGAAGTTTCCGGCATGGGCGTCAACTGACGTTGAGTGAGGAGGCGAAACACTCTGTCTCAACCGCAGTCGGCCTTAGCTAGAATAAGCTGTCTGCTTCACCACTTCATGCTTGCAGAACGTTGATGCACGTGGACTTGCGCATACCCGGAGTAATCGTACCATGAGTGGTATTTTTTTCGCATCTGTCTCTGCTGGGTTAAAACCCATTGAGCTTATTTTTAACCTGAGTTAAAAGTTATTTTAGAAAATGGTTATAGTCATGACACAGAACGAGAGATAGAACTTGCGGTAACATTATGACGGACACTCCATCGGGCTTATACGGGCTCTCTTTTATGCCGCTCCTGGTTCTGCATAAAGTGATCCATGTGCAGACGAAACATAATTTACCCTCACCATTTAACACACACACATTAAAAGCACATACCTTCTCATTATATTCGAGCGTCCTGCGCGAAATAGCCTGTGTCATATTTGCATAGGTTAGGCTAGAATGAATGTAGCAAAACGTTTCTCAGGATGGGAAAATTAGAAAATGAATACCTTGGCAATATTAGAGTCTAACATGTACACGCTTCTGAAGAAATGTTGCAAAATAGAACCATGCAGGAAAGCCAACCGGGGAAAATGCAGTGCACCTTTAACCTTTTCACATATAACATCATAACAAAGTTAATTAAATTCTGCAAACTTTCATTTTAAATACAAGAAGGCAAGCCGGTCCTAATATTAGCTTCACTCGGATATCCACTAAATCAATAATCCCAAACAAGATTCCAGTCGTTCACAATTCTCAGAAATGTAGCGCTTATAAGGCCCGGTATTGCCTTTCCCAAGATTAACGACAGCTGATGCTAAAGCACTAATGTTAAACATTTACATGTTTAACACTGCCCGCCGCGCACTGAGCGGCCAGTGGCCGTTGCGGCCATAAAACACGGTGACGTGCCGCGCGGTCACATCCGTTTTTCATTGATTATTCTCGATCACGTGGTCAAAAATGAACCCGGAGCAAGTATGGTCGCCCTGTGGCCAGCCGCCTACACGTCGCCCGGGATCCCAGTGGTCGCGGCGACAGGCTGGCTGCGGCGGCCAAGTGCGTGTTGCTACACATACCGTAAGCATTCTTGTTGGCCGCAGCGAACTGGCCGCGCGGCGTGGCTGCTGTGTGCGCGGGGGCCCTTACATCTAAATAACTGGTTCATCAATTGGGATAACATTTTGTGCAATGTTATTTAGTGATCAACTTTCATCCCGCAAATCTATAAAACTAACCAACACTATTATGTTAAAATGGTAACTGAACTGACTTCAAACAGCAAAAAAAAAAACAACAAAAAAAAAACTATTCCTTGTGTCCACAAAAGCAGATGCTCGCGTCCGGGTAATGGTCGTATATAAAAAAAAAAGAACAATTTCTTGTAAAATAGGAATAAAAACGTAATTAATGTAGAAAACAGGATTTCTAAAATCAAGCAACGCATGGTTAAGAACCAAATTAATAAGAAAAAGTGGGGAAAATGTACTAGTACTAGAAAACAATATAACCAAAAAAAGACAATTTGTCAGCGTTATAGCTCATGCTACTAAACAGCATTGCTAAGCTCATGGCATTTTGGGATTGCTAAACTCATGGGATTATAATAACCACTTAAACAAATGTTTTCTTGAAAGATTTCAGCCCAGTAATAAGTTTCATATCGGTAGACAATGAATTAAAAAATTTACTACCCAGAAAGCTTCATTTCTGAAGTCTGTATTTAGCAACTTTTGGTTGTACGACATAAAAACAGGATTCGTTCCTAGTACGGTAATCCGTCACCAGACGAGCATTGTTTTTACAAAAATTAATAAAGGATCTGCAGACTTACATGCAGATGGCGGGTTTGCAGGATATCTATTTGTTGGTAAAGTGGAAAACAATGGTCACGTTATTTTTTGAACATAATCTTTCTGACAATTCGGTTTTGAAGCTTAATAACAGGATCAACGGTATTCATGTTGGTGCCACCCCAGCATACTGTCTGAACACTGCACAATGGACTGGGCGATAGCAAAATAAAACATTTTTGTTTCGTCTGGCGAATCCTGTATGGTTGATTTAGGCTGCATTCTCGCAGCTACAAGCTAAAAATCATCTGAAATTCCAACATGGCAGCGGTTTTAGCTCTGGCGACTCGCAACGAAAGCAGTCAAAATGTGAGCTGAGGAGCGATTGGTAAAATTGTTGTCAAGAGGATTTTTTTTTATCTTACTGTCACGGATTATAAGACTGCTAGCGTTTACTCAAACGATGTTGGATTTAGCTAATCCAAGTAGCGTTGTTACCATGGCAACGACATTTTTTCCATGGCGATTAAATTCTAGCTGCGAGAATGCATTGGCAAGTCGTTGCATAAATGCGCCCTTAAGTTCAAAAGCCTATTTAGCTTGACCAAAGCCCAAATACTGGCATTGGTGTTTATTATTGTTGGTAATTCTGTCCCGTATCGATAATATTGGTCAGCAATTCAATATTGGCTAACCGGTTTATACCTATACAGCGATGAGTGTATATTTATTTAAGGTTGATACCTAGTGCACACGTTCGGCCGAGATAATTCAACAATTTGACTGATCAGCTTTTCAAACATTTAATTACCGCAATGAATTAATCAACCAGTTTAAATTCATCATTGTTTCCATCATCATAATTGGATTATTCCTCCCTCCCTTCCCTACTTACAAACACCTGGCTCCAACCGGTGCATCACGTCCATTATTAACGCGAGCACAAAACAACAGCTGGCGAGCAACATCTTCGGTAAGAACCGTCTCTTGTGTTCTTTTAAATCGTTTTTTCGAGTCCGAAACAGATACAAGTGAATTTTGTGATAACCAAACCCTAAGAACGCTTCCTACAAGACAGGAAACAGGCCAAGTCAGTGACAGGGTTGCTACCGGGGATATTTGCCTTTCTCACATGTTTTTACATTCCTACTTCACATTTTTCTCACATTTTTCACGTGCCGACTTCCTATTTTTTCACATTTTTTGGCATACCTACTTTTCACTTTATTCACATTTTTCACGTGCCTACTTCCTATTTTTTCACATTTTTTTGCATACCTACTTTTCACTTTTTTCACATTTTTCACTTGCCTGCTACCTATTTTTCACATTTTTTTGCATACCTGCTTTTCACTTTTTTCACATTTTTCGCATAACTTTTTTTTTGCATCACCATTTGTTCCTTTTTCACACTTTCACATTTCTTCAAAGTTTTTCTTTACAAATAATCTTGGCAAATTATCAGTAATTTCAGTGGTGTTTTTTTTGGGGCAAATTTATTATAATAAAAATAATAATAATAATAATAATAATAATAATGTTTCACCCTCGTTATTATTCGGCTCGTAATTATTAATAGCACACTTCTGACAAGATTTAAAAACACAACTTCAAAAATCAGATGTGTCTCAAGTTTCACAAATTCGCACACAATTTTTGCCACTTTTTGCGAGCATTTGCTGATTTTGTCTGGAGTTTTGACTTTAGTTTGTGCATTTTGCCTTTATTTCATACCACCGCTCGTATTTTTCACTTTTCAACACATTTTTTTTTAGTAATAACGAACTTTTACATTTTTTCACACTGGCAGCACCCCTGCACTGATGAAAAGTTAGATTTGTGACGGTTAGTAACAGTGGTGTTGTCGTGCTCGAGCAGGTCGGAGCGGCGCCAACATCATGGTCGCAAGTCTTTTTTTTTTTTTTTTTTTTTTAATTAGCGTTAAAACGTCCGTGTTGAGTGAACCCTCATCAATCGCCACCACGCGCTCTCGAGCGTCTCTTCACTGTCTCGCTCCCGTAAAACAAATCTCAACCCTTTTCGTTATTTTACCCTGTAGTAAAACAAACAGCAGTTTGCAACATTTACGAGCCATCAAAGCTGTACGTTACAAGCGCCTGTTTACCATTTCGATAGCGTTGCCCATATTCTAAAGACAGCATCCACGTTCCAGATTCTCCGTCATCCAATAGGCTGGTGTGGGTCACGTGATCTCGTTTTAGTTATGAAAATTCGCGGCGCTGCTGCGAAGTGTTGTGCCTTTTTTAATTTACCGCCATTTTCTTTATGTTGCTCGAATATTCTATGGTCTGCGTCTTGGAGTTGAAAGGTGAAAAGGCACCTTTAAGAAAAATGAGAATCGACTTGAGAATCACAATGAAAATGCTGACGACCTTTATGTTCTTGCCATACACAGTTTACACAAAGTCACATTTTCAACATTCTTGGTTTTCTTTTTTCGAAACAGGATTAAAGAACTTGGTAAATAATGATAATTACAAATTGACATTAAAAGATTAAATAAGCTTGGGCAACCAGCCTTCTGCACACTTCAGCCACTTTCGGGCCACTTCCGCACCATACTGCCAGTTTTTTTTATTCATTTTAACTCATTTTTGGACGCTGAATCTAATGGTGAAAACCGTTTTTCTCTTATCTGATACATTCCATAAATGATGGGATCACTTGTCGGCCACTTCCGGTCACTTGTGGGCCACTTCCGTTTCATACTTCCGGTTTTTTAAAGCCCTTTGAACTAAGTTTGGACGCTGAATTTAACGGTGAAAACCGTTTGTCCGAGGGGGTAACCACTCTGGCTGTCCATGACTAGCCGACTGATTTTGCAGTCCAGCTGTCCTTTTGGAAATCCCCCAGGCACTTCGGAAGTTCGGCAGTCCAATTGGAAATCCGGTCATCCATTTGGAAGTCCGGCAGTCCGATCACGCAGTCCGGAAATCCGGCGTCAGTCTGGAGGTTCAGCTGTCCAGTTCAGAGCAACACTTACCCGAGATTTTTTAGCGACACTGCATATAGTTTATTAGGATAAGTCCTTAATGAAATTTAAACAAAAGCAACACACAAACAACCAATTTTCTACCTATTTCAAATGGAAAAAAAAAACATTTAGTACCCGTGACTTCCATCCAGGGCTTCACCACAAGACCAATCTGGGGCGTTATTTCCGTACCGCATCCTCTCCATTCCCCCAAGAGGTTCATTGTGTCTTGTCGCTGCCAGGGCCAACTATTCCAGTCGGCCCATTAACGCGCATGTAAAAGCCCTATCCAAAGAAAAACTGTATGTGTATTAGGATAAGAGGGTAAAAATGCATTCTGAGCGGTAACTGGCCACTTTCTTTTAACGTACCGTAAAATACTGCGATTAAAATAAAAATCTGAATGGACCATTTCATTCGCTAGTAGCCCTTTTTCTTTTTAGGCCGTTGCCAGCATTATTTAAAAAGTCATTTCAGTTAAGGCAAAAACGTCAACTAAATCTGCTCAAAACACTTTACAAGTTTGTAATAAAATAATTTACAAAATTTTATTTTTTAAATTTCAACCTACTGTTAAGAAAATATATTAAAAAAGTAATGGAATTGGGCCACGATTAAGTTTTTACGAGACACCTCTCAAGATGAAGAAGGATGAAGAAAAACTACCATACCTTCTTAACTTGTTGCAAAAGTGCTCTCTGGTGCCTAGAAATAAGCCTTAGAGCAGCTTAAAATACTTAAGCTTTCCTGTGTCCCTCTGGAAGAACTTACAGTGCTTTCCCAGATTCCTTAGCTGATGGGACCCCTTACAAAATAATTTTTTTGGTTGCGCCACTGTAAATTTCAAAACTGGTTTGGCTAAATTTGAATGCCGAGTTGGAAAAAATTTAAGCTACTTTCCCCCTCCCATTACCCAAACTCTGTACCCTAACGGACGACCTTAAGGTACAGCCCTGCATTTGTCTTCGTGTATTTGCACCAAACATTTGCGTTATGTGCGAATTTGTGTGAACTCCGAATCAACACGGAGTATTCTGTCTAACATGTGGCGTACAATCAACGAAGTCAATGCACAGACAAGGAATAAACTAATCCTCAGTTCTATGATTTCTGGCAGTTTCTCATTCATGTGCCGCCTCACAAACACTGTCTTTGGTATAGGAAATGAACGAACCTTTCTTTGAAAAATCCAGATAACGTTTAATTCGGAAAGATCACAGATTTGTTTATTGGTTTTCTGGAGGGAAAACCGATTTCTCGTTTACGTTTGAGGGTGCCATCTGCCGGGGTTTCTGTTCCACCAAATCGGTTCTCATGTCCAGGAAAGAATGGGCGGTTAGGGAGAGAGAGGGGGGGGGGGGGGGGGGGTGGTCGGAGGGGCGCGGCGGGGCGGGGGCGTCAGGGGGCCATGATGGCTGCATCCCTCACCAGATGGCGTTTGTTTCTCTTCCAGTTAATTAGGCCTGCTGCTGGATACAAGAAACAAGTGTTAAGAGAAATAGACGATGGAGAGATAGACCGATTGACAGACAAACAGGCACCTTCAATGATTAAGCGTGGTATTTGTGGAAAAGTGTGGGAGACGTTAACCATGACTCCCTTTCACCATTCATTCAGTTCTGATCAGTACTTTTATAGCCACGCCATTAAATTCAAACGATTTTGGCTGCAGCTAAAATTATTTCAAGGGAAGGATGAATGTGGGGCAAAGGGCATGTCATCTCTGAGGCTATTTACGTCCCTAAATAAAGAATAATTAATAATGTAAAGGGTAATTGAAGCAAACAGTCCGCTTTAAAGACTGGCCTTTTGAGAATATAAGATACAATAATCTGAAAAAGAAAGAAAAATACAACTACCCGAACTGGGACTCGAGCCCGAGACTTCTCGCTGAATGCCGGGCAGGCTAACCACTGTGCTACCAGGGGAGTTCCTGGCTGCAGGCTCCAGTCGAACTCAATAACTGTTCAGTCTCTGTCAGTGATTACCAAAGGTCACAAACATGCATACAAGGAGAGAAATAAACTTCTAGTGTGGTGGCTAAGAAACAAAGTTAATTAAATTGTGGCACAACCAAAATTACGAACAAAGACAGGCTACACAAATGGCCACAAGTACCTAAAAGCAAAACTGTTTTAATTTTCGGCAAATATATTGATGCCTTGGTCACTTAAAACACAATTTAAACAAACAGTGATGAGTAATGATACTTACAGAACATATTCTATGTCAATTTCGCAAATACTTACAAATAAAATGACTTACTTCCAAATAAAAACGATGAAACATTCTGGGTCTGCTTACTGCACATCCGCCATCTTGGAATGTTGTTGGACCACTGACTTCTACAGAACATTCCCTAGTAGTGATTCAAAAATTTGTTGCCACGTTTCCATCTGGGTGAATCATCCAGATGGAAAAGTGGCAAACAATTTTTGAATCATTACCAGAGAGAATATTCTGTAGAAGTCAGTGGTCCAGGTTGTACCATTCCAAGATGGCAGGAGGTGTCAGGAGGTTTCTTTCTTCGTATATCCTGGTTGCCATAAATTAATTAAGGAGTTCAACTTTGTTTCTTAGCCTCCACACTAAGAGTTGTTTTCCCTCCTTGTATGCAAGTTTGTGACCTTAAGTAACCACTGAGAAAGACTGAACAGTTACTGAGTTCGACTGAAGCCTGCAGCCAGGAACTGCCCTGGTAGCACAGTGGTTAGCGTGTCCGGAAACGGCAGTGAGAAAGCTATTAGACTGAATCAAGTTAGGTTAGGGTTTGGGTGGGGCTTACGTACTAGACAGCCTTCTACATAGGTTGTCCTTCGAGGTGTAGCGATTATCTTGCTAACTAATACGGCAAGGCTACGTTATCCTCGGCTCTTACTCTACTTAGTTGCTAAGGAGGAATTAGGTTTGCAGTGGGGGCATACTCACACCAACCAAAGTCCAACCGAAATTGCTACTGTAAGAAAATCACATGTTAGTTACGCCCAACTTCTCAAACTCCATGCACTTACACCATGATGGAAACGTAAAGTCCTAGTTAGGCCCAAAATTAGCCCTAAATCCTTCGCCTAGTAGGCCCGCATTGTAGTCCTAAAAGTGTCCCTGGCAAAGAAGGGAAGCAGGAGGCAAAATTGATGAGATGTTGCTGGTTTGAACCCAGCCGATGAAGTGAAGTTTATTTCTTCTTCAATTTAGCATTACAAATTTAACAATGCTACATATGCACATTCTCGAGCTCATGCAGCACGAGTAATTAATAACTTTATAACGAGTAGACTTAATACATCATCATCACCCCTAACGAGGGGAATTTAACTAACTAACTACATGCTTAACGTCCATCGAGATACAAAACTTCCTGAATAAAGGCCAACTCCTATGTGGATCGACCCTACTGAATCTAGTCTAGCATCCTAGGCCGCTCCTACAACAATGTATCGCTTACGCGTGTTCCCGTGGTTACACGCTTGGATACAGGAATATTCTAGTAGGAAAATTCTCGATTTTGGACGGTAAGCCAATTTCTTTCTTATTTAATAATTTATGATGAACAAACCGCGTACTTGTTAAATTATAGTCACAAAGGTCTAAAACTATCGTAACCATAAAACTATCGTAACTATCGTAACCCTTACTAAGCAAATTGCTGTGAACTAACTGATCGTAACTTAACTAATGCACTCGCGATTATGGCTAAAATGTTGGAAACTTTATTTGGGCAAATAACTAACCTAAGAATCGCGACATAGCGTGCTCGGCCGTCAGCCAGAAGTCTTGGTTTCGAGTCCCAGATTTCTTTCTTTTCTCAAATCAGTTCTTAAAAGGCCGGTCTTTAAATCAGACTTTTTGCCTTAATTACGTCCCTCTTTAAATACATGTCCATCTCAAACCTTTGGGCCAAATTTTATAACCAGCGAAACTGATATATAATAGAAAAAACATACATACGATCTCCCACCGCATAAAATGCAAATAAAGTGCTACAAAGCCAAAAACAAGGCAATCTTAGCTAAACTAATGCAGTTAAATAGCTGCACAACTATAAGAAAGGCAACGAAATCTTAAAAGCGAGGACTTACGCCTGTCTTTTAAAAGAATTATAATTATGATATCGTCTTGACAAAGGACGATAAGATGAGAAACACGTAGCTAAGAAACGAACGGTGTCAAAACTAATACTTCATTAAAAAGTGAAATTGAAGTCACACCAGAATAATAAAGCTGGAATCTTGCTTACATACGATACGCTGTGGTAATACGGTTTCAAAAGCAATTTCAGATTGTAGTGTAACCTTTGAGCTGTTGATGTTCATATAACGAATTAAGTTCTGTTTTGAGCTGATTCAATATTAATGTACGTACAAGCATATTTAATGAAAGGACTTAATGTCAAAGTGTTGTCCGACAAATCAAATGGATTGGAGTGTAAAGCTTATTTAAAGTTACATTTAATATTCCATGGAGAGTTAATGATTGTTAGTTAGGTCACTTTACAAACGGATTATTAAATTTGAAGAATATCTTGTGAATTTAAGATACCTTTACGTAATCCACAACTTGTGCCCTCAGGGATTGGATCCTTTTCGGCTGACCTGATGGAAGGCATTGCTCACGTTTACATAAGGCCTGTTTACTTTGTCATTTGCCGACTGTTTGCTACATGTAACTATACTTTCTTCGGACGTCATAATACATTAAACATTGCAGAGCCAAATAATTAAGAGCAAAGTTACTATTCTAAAAGCATATTTAAGCAATTGAAAAGAGTCGCAATTAAATATTGTTGGGACTCCTTTCCAAGCAAGTTAGTGTACAAGTTTAGGTATATGCACTTTATACAAAACAGGTTTTTATGGGCTAAAATTACAAGGCTTGACCCGTTAAGACTTGCTTGCATTAACGTTGGTGACCTTAATCTTGGCTACGATTACACCCTAATAATCCTATACCTTGGTTCAGATGTTAAATCTGTTCTACAGCTGACTTGAAATGCTTTGATACAAAAAGCCCGCGAAGATAGATATAGATAGAGATCAGTGGTCTTCACTTCACCCATACAGTAAAACACATGACACACGTGTTTTTAGCTGTCATTTTACGCGTCAAGTACATAAACCAAGATGTACGCCTACGCATGCTGCGATTAACTGTGAGAAGGACGTGATGGAATGAAGAGCGCGATCGGTGGTATAGCGAAACTGGTGACGCACACTTTAAGATCAGATCGGATTCTTTTTGTATTGATGTTTTAATGTTTCATGATTACTGATGGTGTGAAATACATGCTCGGCGTACTAACAAGAATACCATAATAATCGCTACATGTGGAATGGGGATGAAATAACACATGAAAGTTACGTAATGTGACTTAAATGTGGGTTGGAAATTGGCGAACAACTTCTAGGTAAATTAGCCTAAAAATACAAGACTGGAATAGATCGAGCTGATTTGACTGGGACCGGGCTACCTGGCCATCGTCCCCTGAGACAACTTGAGAAAGTAAATATAGTGGGGAGAAATGTCCTCCCATGTGGTCAGTCGACATGACGGAAGCACCAGCAGACGAAAGCCCTCTCCACACAGAATAAAATTTCGTGCGAAACGATGCCTTACTGCCGTGCCTACAAGATCAATATTGCTGTATTCAAGTAGTGAGTGAGACGATTATTGACCGATTTTGACGTCTTTGGTAAACCATCCTGAACGCCAAGCAGCCACGAGCAGCCAGTATGGTTAGGGCTTTACATCACACAGCTCATGGTCGGCGATGGAGCCTTGGAAAATGAATGATGACTATGACCCTGGCTTGACAGTCGTTTCCCTTACGGTGGAGAGGTATGGTAAGGGGTAAATTAACCCAGGGGAGGGCGAAACCCGAGGTGGTCGAACCCTGGGGGTTTTAGGGAAAACCCCAGGGATTTTGAAAAGTTAAAAGTGGTGAGATATGCTCTTGTGCAAGTCGAGGGGAAGGAACCCCTGGGGTTTCAGTTAAAACACCCTCGGATGCATAACTCACTACATAATTTTCCCCTGGGATATTAGAGGGTGGAATATTTTCCCTAGAGGTTTCTACTCAATACTTCCCCGGGGGTTCAGCACAAAATCCCTGGGGTTCGACCACCTCGACTTTTCCCTCCCCTTCTGTTTTCCCCCTGACCATAGCTCACCTTTTTGCAACCCCAGGTTTTTTTTCACCCAGGGAAAACGAAAACCCCGGACCATATCTCTCCTCTGTCAGAATTCAAGATGTAGTATTTTTGAAAATCGGGATACGTGTTTGTATTGGTTAGAGGGGCTGAGGACCAGTTCTGACCGAGCTCCCTAAATAAACTAGCTAACTAACAGTTGAGTTAGTCATTGTTGGACTATGACAACGTAGCTCTAGGAGAGAAAGATTGAAGTAAGACAACATGTACCCAAGATCCATGGAGATAACGCCCGATGAACGTGGAACAATGTGACGAAGGGTCCCTTAACTCCGAAGTTGTAATGGTTGGGCTGCGGATGCTCTATGTATCCCTACACAAAAGAAAAAATACCTTGGGCGTCCAGAGAAAGAAGGCGAGCTTCATCAGGGCTTCCTGGGAAGCCGCGTGAGCAAGCTGGGCATAACCAAGTTGTAAGAGGCTTGGCCTACGAGCTAAGAAGATGCCAGATCGAATGGCATCAATCACTGACTCTGTACACAAGCCCTTTGGGCATACGTCTGGAGGAAAAAGGGTTAAAAATGTTTGAATTATTTCCTTGAAGTGCAGTCCAATTGATTTGTGAGACAGTGGGCTACGAAATAAAATCACATCCTAACAGGCAAATAGCACACATGTGCATAAAAACACCAAACGCAATTTAATTTTCGGTCAAATTTGCTAACCTTGATTTTGCTAATATATATACAACAATTACATAAAAAAAAAACGGAGCTAGACATAGAGTCAGAGCCAGATCATCTTGGAATGATCATATTGATGGGTTGTATAGAACCAAACTCACCCCAAATTATACACTCTTGCTAAAAATGACAAGTGGTTCAAAAATGACCGCGAATTAAAATCACTCTTCATTTCTGAACTTGACCTGGGTGGACACGACGTCGGGTAAAGTGACAGACTATCAACGCTCCCTTGTAAAGATTCAGCAAATGGAAGGATTCACAAACATTGCTCAAGCTCACTCAGGAACGTTTACTCAAACCTCCCCATCCCCCTTGCTGAACCCCAGCACTAATACGACGAAATTAGCTCTAAAGGCCCATCAATACATCCTTTTCATGTTGAGCTTTTCTAGTAGTTCTATACTTGCAAAATCCCGTTCATTATTAACCAAACTCGATATCAAACATTTTTGTAAATATTTGAAACATCACAAAATATTATGAATGAGCAACATAAAAGTCTTTAATAGCTTTACACTCGTGCCAATACGTTTATGCCTTTCTGAATATCAAATCTAACCAGCTTTATGGACGAAATTTTACGATCAAGTCTGTGGAAATATTTTGGCTTGGCTTGTCTCTTGTAATCTCGCGCCAGACCACGCTGCTTGGCTTTCAGACCACGCGCCCGTTTCTCCCGCGCGCCAGCATTCCGTTGCACGAGCGCTATTGACTTAACGGCTCCATTAATTAATCCGATTTTACCGCTTTACATCAGTTTAATGCGACGATAATAGCTGCTTTTTTTTTATGTAGGGAACAATAAAAATGTTTAATTGATGCCTGCATCGAGGTTATCTATGCTTGTGCGTGTTTGATTTGTTGCAGAACACGGGACCGACATGAAAACAGGCAGCCATCTTGAATTTCCTAAACAAATCTGGTTTTATGTGATAGAAAAGAAACAAACTGATACACGGCCTAATTGGAAAGTGCCTCACCTTTGTAAACAGGAACAGAAAATATTCTGAAATTTGCGTTCTACGATCAGCAAACAATTGTAAGATAGTGGTAACCAGGGGCGATGGCACGTGGGGTTATGGAGGAGTGGAGGTGGGGGGGGGGGGATCACAGCCACGTGATTCTAGCTGCAAACTCCATTTTTTTTTAGCCAAAGGCACTTTCCCCATACCACTCTTTACCTGTAGGCCAAAATTTAAATTGGCTAACTTTCCTAGCGAGCATGACAGGTGCAGTTATATTTTATGAGAATTGAGGTAGGAGCCGTGGCCTTAGCTAGCTATAGGTATACCCAATAACACAAAATCAACGATGTTGAAGGTATTTTTTCTCCTTAAAGAACACGTTCCCACACTCTAATATTGTTCTTCGTTACTGGACCCTACGTTCCCAATTCCAAAGATTGTCAAAGATTTTTCCGCATGGAGAATTTTCCCTAGAGATAGGAAAAAAAATCAGTTTACTAGTGAGCCATCTTTTTACAATTTGCAAACAACAATGTATTTGACGACGTTTAAGCCTCTAACAATAATATCACCTACTTGGCAGCGACATACTAGTGTGTGTCGAGATATATATCTGCAAACCTTTCAAGATTTGGACGATGTGATTTGGTAATGTGATTTGGCCATTCAACGCACAAGCCATAAGAAAGGCCAGCCACGGCATCACCACTTCCCTTTCGCACAATACTTTCTTTGTTTTTCCCCGTCCTGTGTTCCTGTATCAACCCGCAAGGTTCGTCAGCTACCGAACCTGAATGTGTTAACACTAATGAATGTTCAAAAACATTGGTGTCGGGAAGTATTTCGACAAAACAGGGGACGTCTTCGTTGCCGTTGCTGGGAGTTGGGGTGGGGGATAGATTTGGCACCCCTGCTCCCCAAAGGATATCATAAATAAAACCAGGACAAAGTCAAAAGACATTCGTTACTTCTACTTTTGGGGTTTCGTAAATTTGCCAGTAAGTACCTGACTAGTCATCGGGGACACACAAGCCAAAGAGAATTCACGTATTTTATACGTTTGTTGGCTGCGCCTTGACCTGGCTGGTGGGACTTCATCCTTGCACACTCCTTCCGACTTTCCTTCCGACTTTTCACCACCCGCACCGTCCACCCGTAATTTATTAACGTTCTAGTCTCGCTGGGCGAGAACTACGGCGATAAAGACAATAGCACCTTAAAGTGCGCATGCCCTTAGTTGCCCAAAGTGGATCGGTGCAAAGTGATTACGAGGTAGGTAACTACTCAACAGAAAAATGCTTGGGAGCTTTCATCTTGACAGTAATACTGTGCAAACACAATTTAAAAATACAGACAATGCACCATCTCATCCATCAATCGTAAAAGTTCGGCGAAAAGTGTTAGGCTTTCCAGCTTCTTTGTCGTTTTAGTTGACAAGGCGGAACCAACGGCCTCTAAAGAGGCTCGTTGGGGCATTCTGGGAAATGAGTTACGGCCCTAGATGAAAGAAGAGACACAAATCCGACACTCTCCACTCATTCCCCCGGCCCCAATCCCACCACATCCCTCATATTACTCGGATGCACCAACAAAGAACGACGAAAACTCTTAGCCCCGAGTTTAGGGAATGGCAATGGAAGACGGAATGGCCAAAAAGAAGTTGCAGAAGCAATACTGCTAATGAAAGGGAGGGAGAACGAAAAGGGGAAGAGCTAGCTTGCTGACTTGGCTGCAGAATGCTCTTCTTCCTCTCTTCATCAGCCCCTCCTCCTCGACGCCCTTTCCAATTTTCTGGGCGTCCAGCTGCCGCCCCTTTTTGATGGTTGACCATTGGCTGCTTGACCCATATTGCGTCCAAAAATGACACTTCTTTATTCTGGGCCCTCCCCACCCCCTCCTTTGCCTGAATGCCCCATTCTTTCAGTTTGGCGAAATTGGAGGCGTGAGTGTGACGAGGACTGGGGGATAGAGGGGTGTAACAAAAAGACCCATTGGCTGAGAGCACCACTGAATAGCCGTCTTGTTGCACCCCCCCCCACCCTTCTTTCACCCATCTCTTAACCCTTTATGTCATTCTAGAACCGAGATGTTTGCGTCAGTTTTGACAATGTCTTTTAGGGAAGCTTCTTTGTCGTCTATCTTGTCGGTTGAAAATTAACGTTTTTCAAAGTTTTTGTCTTCAAAAAAATAGAGGCGCAATACGCCGAAAATTGTATGCGTTTTTAGTTTCATGTCGTATATCCCTGGTTTGTGTTGAAACATAATTAGCTAGGTAATTAAGCAATATATCAAAATTAATAAATTGAGAGATCATTTAATTAATGTTTAGCTAAATGCATTATTTGACGTGAAATGTGCTATCTTTTTGGAGGCAATAACTAAAGGTTCTACTGAGCAAGATACAACTCTATTCTCGCTTGCAGCTATCCTGACAGCTGGTTGCGAAAGGTCGTCTACTGCGGCGTAGAAAAAGTCCCTACGCAGTTGCGTTGCGCAGGAGCATAACATTGCTCTAACATTATAGAGTGGGAAACCAATCGGATTGAATCTGGTGCGAAACAAGGTTGTATCTGTAATATATTTGTGTTGGACTTATATTACTACGTATGGCTTAAGCCAGCTACTCAAGGAGTGACACAGGCTCTGGGTTCAAACAACAGATGGTCAAGAGACAGCACCGTACATCAGGTGCTGTCTCCTTATATGCTAGTTTATTGAACGATGGTAGCACCCACTGGTGGACGTGCGTATCATTACAGCATTAGTATAAGAGACCACAGAGATCTTTATGTCTCCATGCTTCCTGAGTACATAATTGTGGCAAGAACGCCGCATATCCTGTCTCCTAAAATCTTTAGCTTACGGTTACAGACTGCAACAGAGTGGAGCGGGTATGTTTTGAATAACTATACTAAAGTTCCAGGTTCTTCATGCTGATGACGTCTGTCTAATGGAACTGAGATTTATTTGCTGAACTCCCAGAAGTTAAAGGACGTGACATGTTCTGTTAGTTCAGACCTAAATGCAAAGTTCAGCCCAGAGAAAACACGTGTAATGAATGACGATGCTGATTACGATTCGAAACTTGGGTCCTTAGACATTTTCAGAGTACTTGGGGTTACGTTAGATTCTCGCAAAAGTTTGTCTAAAAAAAGGCCGATTTTATAGCAATAGCTAAAGAAAATTGTATGGTTGGGGCCTATGGGAGTCATAATCGAGTTGGGTGAACTTTGTGGAAAAGTGTTGCAGTCCCTGCTCTAACCTACGGAGCAAAAACACTTAACATCTAACAGTAGTTTCTGTAACAAGTTGTTAGAATATTATAATTGAAGATTCTTCGCGTATTATGAAGATTCTCCACAACGAAATTAGTTGGAATAAACTGAGTCCGAATTGGCAATAAGTTTCAAACTTTTTGGAGAGTCAGTCCAATGCCTCAACACTCTTTCAGTGTGTAATTATAAAATTCAATCACGAATTAAGGATTCTTTAAGAACACCAAAGGTAGCACACTCCTCCATCAGTCGAGAAGTGGGTTGCTAATCTTAAATTCGTGCAGTCACGAATATTTAATGGGCATGGTGAAAAATGTCATGTGTGTAAATCGGCGGTATAGACGAAACATTAAGCATTTTATTTTTAATTGTTCATTTTATTCTGTGGACCGGAAACCGATGTTGGAAAACCTTTACGCCTACTTCCAGGATACAACCATTGAGTACTGACAGTTATTAGACCGCTAGTTGTGCTTAGTAACTACTATCAAAATTTAACTTTCCGTGGTTTTTTTTTTTGGGACCAGTAGCTAGAAAAAGAGAAATGACCTCCTACTTTCTCTGGATTAAAAGTGTGGAGTTAAAAACGAAAATCCTGGGTTGTCCGTTTGGATGTGCGTTGTAACTAACACGTTTGCCCACATGCATACGTACATACGTACGTACAACATACAAATACTTGTCCATAGTCGAGCAGAGCTACTTTACAGCACTATTTGCTCCATCGTGCAGGCATCCTGTTTCCCAGCAAACAGAAATTAACGTTTGGACCACAAACACCCTGGAATGGACGTGGAACATGTTGTGGATTAGATCAGGAACACAGAAATGTGTAAGAATCTCTAGAACCTGGGAGTATCTGTCGCCTTGTATTACGCCGCTTGTCCGAAGTCTTCTGGGAAAGAAACTTCGGATTTCGCTTCCTGGATTTCGCTACAGGCCAGTTGATGTAACATCGACAAAGTCTTATTTTACCAAAGGAATTGTTATGAGTTATTGTCTTCTCGGTACGCGTGAGAATTGGTGTGTTGCTAGGAGGCAATAAATAACATAGCATAGCATAGCATAGAGTAGGAGGTGTCGGTCAGTAAGCTTAGAGCATTTTGTAAACCCAAGTAGCAGATGGAAGGAACCACCATCGTGTCAGTTGTTTCCTTTTTCCACAGGAGGGAGGAAACCGGAGCACCCGGAGGAAACCCTCATGCAACCGAAACTGTTTTCTTTTTGGTCGCTTGCTGTTTCCAAACTGTCATGTGGCAACCCTGTTGCGGATGAACGCTTGTTGTGGGTCGAAAAAAGTAGTGTTTCTTGTTTAGAAGGTATGAGAAACGTATGGGACAGGCGTTCCGTCGGTGGCTAGGCAACAAAGACAGACTGACGGGCTTGTTAGATTGTGAATTGAATCTCACGGCATCAGCAGTGCTGCACCAGTACATACATCGTTTATTAAACATGAAACCCCCTATTGGTGTGTATAAGCAACGACCAATTACAAGCCAAGGCCAACTGAGTTCCTCGCTCCACTCCGGGCTTCAGCTTGGGCGTGTTTACGCAACAAGGCCTTCTCGTTCGCTGAACGTTATTTGCTAGGCAACCATAACTTATTTACGATTAATTTCTCGTTTTTATTAAATGAATACGGTAATACACTACAAATTAAATGCATTATAAATAACAACACCGATAAAGAACAAATGCAACAGCCATTTTAAACATTGCTACTTCAGTTGCCATTTCAGTTGCCATTTCACGCTATTTCCAAAATTTGCTATTATCGCTGAAAAAACAACTTCTAGCAGTGATCAAACGACGGTAGAATAAATAGCTACTCGCAGCGAGAATTCAAAATCCAACATGGCGTCCATTTCGGGGTTATCAGATCGAAGACAAACCATCGAATGCCGGCATTCTGAAATCTGTCCGTCATTTTGTACTGTAATAAAAATTATTTTCCAGTTGTCATAAATCGACGCTGTCATGTTGCACGCTTCGTACGTCGTGTCGCGAGGCACGAGGAAGAGATTTGCGTCTCCGTTGTTGCCATGGTTACTACGTGTAGACAACTTGAAAGCCACATTCTTCGGTAAAGGCGAGAAGCAGCCAGCATATTTAGTATTAACCAAGTAAAAGCTAGTAAGAAAGAAAATAGTCGTTGCATAAACCGGGCCTTAGTTAGTGAAAGTCACGCCAGGAGCCTTCCAGGGAATTGGTATCCGAACAAAGTGTATGCAGAAATAGGTCTAAGTTGTTGCGCAGATCTCGCAATTTAGTTGTTATTCTTCGTTATTCTTCCTCTCTGTTTAAAAATGAACAGGCAGCTGAGTAAAATGCAAATTGTCCCGCATTCACTTTTTTCAGATTCCAATTCCCTTCGGTTCTGAGGCTGTACGGTACTGGACGGCTGCTGACGTGTCTGTCACTAAGTAATTACAAACAAAAACGTCAAGTGTGCCGTAAAAAAGGGGGTTATAGTTACACTTTAGTTGTTAAAAGGTACACGGATAAAAATTGATGATTTTTAATTGAAATTATCAAATGTACAGTTGAGAAAATTGCATCTCTTTAAGTGCTGTTGTTCTTGACGTTTTAAATATATGATTGGTAAAGCAAGCAGCACTTACACAGATGCAATTTTCTCAACTGTACATTTGATAATTTCAGTTAAAAATCATCACTCTTTATCCGTGTTCCTTTTAATAAGTAAAGTGTAACTTCAATCATTTTACGGCATACTTGACGTTTTTGTTTGTAATCCGTGTACCTTTTTTACGTCTATGGCGTTGCGCAACAAAGGGTTATGCATGCAGTCGATTGTTGCTGGCCACTTTGAAACAATTCAACTCAGCTTTGAAAGCCTGCATTTACGAAATAAATACGCCATTCTATCGTTTCTAGCTGCCAATTTCGAGGCCTCCCCAGTTCCCAGTTTGCCTTGTTACAGGTTGCCCTGACAGGGAAGTTACAACTAACTAACCAGAGGTGTGCCCACCACAAAAAACTCCACCATGGCAAGTACCTTTCTCCCTGCACATACCCACATTCTTCCCACATGTAATAAAACCTTGAACTATATTGACAGAAGACCTAAGCCTTTAATCCAGTTTTCAGGAAGGAGATTGAATTGATGGTTCTGAATATATAACCGTCTAATCCAGTATTAATGGCTCCAGGCATTAATTTTTAATTCCAGTACTTGACTAAATGCACTGTAGTTCGAATATTTTCAATCTGGTTAGTGCTCGCAGGAAAACACTGCATCAGACGTACAAAATTTCTTTTGTAGAGTTAATTTAATTTTGTATGAAAAATTATAATTTAAAAAGGTCTGCGATGAAAGTGGGAGTGATATCCATATCCTCGTTTCCCAAATTCGTTTAACTTCGCTGAGTAATTGAAAAGCAATTCGCGAGCTCCCATTACACCGTAGCGTAAAGCTGGTTTTTTTTCTTTCCTTTAATTCGGGTAAGTTCTACAGACTTCTCGAAATGAAAATGGAACAGAATCGGAAGGTGGAGGGAGGGGGGGGGGTAAGATAGAGTTCAGTTATAATTCTATAGTTTGTAGCCTGGGATTTGTTTAAAGCACTACCACACTACGTGCACTGATCTTACAGAAGTCGATCAATGTGGCCGAATGGTCTGATCCGATCAAGCTAAATCTGTAACAAGAGATTTACGGCTTTAAAGTTTACATGATTTAGCTGTTGGGATTAGTATTTAATTTACCCATTAACAATTTAAAACAGTAGAACGTACTGTCTACGAGGCCTATCATCTTGAACCGGTTGTTGAACTAGCTGCAAGAAACACTGAATATACGCGGAGGTAAAAACAACGTTAACGTATCAAACAG
>JAHWFP010161393.1:0-15858 GCA_023313725.1 Lithobius niger | reverse complement strand
TACCGGCAGTTTCTAAGTTGCCTTAGGTACATTTTTACTTATTATTTTTAATCATGTTCTTTGCATTTTTATGTTTTTATGGACTTCAAAATGTTTAACCTTGACTTTGGCTTCTAAACCGTATATTTTATTCCTTGATAACGATGCAGGGATTGCTTCGAAACGTGGCAAATTGTGTATTCTATGTGTGCTCTACTGACTTTCTATTTTTAATCACAGTAGCCTACGACATTTACAGCATTTTTCTTACGCATTCAGAATGCAGCTTTCTTATTGTTTTTAGAGAGATTTTCAGCTTTCTTTGTTTAAAGACCACTCGTTCATTCCTGAATACTCTCTATCGCTCTTCTTTAACTTCTTGATCAGAGCCAAAGAAGAAACAGTGGTTGTCTGAGCTTCAAAGTTTTTGTTTTAGTGAGTAAATTCTTTGGGCTTATACAATTTGGACAGAGTAATCTTTTGAAAGCGAAACGGAAGGCGAGTTCAGCGAAAGCCAGCTTCAATATTCCAAAAACCTTGTCTGCCAGTGTGTCTCATGCATTTAAAAGCGTTCTTGTTGGCCAGTTCTTTCGTCCCTCGCATTCAACCACATTTTCCTTTTATTGTCTTATCATTAAATTCTTTTATTCATCCCTTTCAACTTGAATGCTTCTTGTCTTTTGTTTTTGTTTTGGCAATCTGGCCTGATGTCATCAAACTTAAAGGAATATGCGGTCCAGTAGGCAAAATGTTGTAGTGCGTGCAGCTTGCAAACATTCCGAAATTTTCAGAAATTTTGTTTCCCTGTAAAGGCGCCTAATTCAAGCAGCGGATTAAGTTATTTGCAACAATGGGTTGGTGTAAGTGATTAGGGGGGGGGGGGGTTGGTGTAAGTGATTAAGGGGACAGTTGGTGGTGGTGGTGGAAAATCATCCGACGCTACGATGTTTTCTAACTCTGAAAACTGTCCTCTAAATCATGAAGACCGGCCCATTTTGGCAAAAGTGCGGGAACAAGTGTGTTATCACCATATTTAATCGGTTCTGACATAATTTTTTAACGATTTGGCGTGATTTTTCATTAGAAGTTGCAACAATTATGAAGGCGTGGGTAAAATACGCTGAATCTTTGTAACAATGGTGTTGCTTGCACACCTTCACGAAATTGGTGAAACATGATGTCACATTCGTTGTGGAAACATCGTTCGATGTGATTTGGCTATCTTTTTCTTTGTTCTAAAGTATCCATTTTTAACTGATTGGGAGTTGATTGTTGTAATATAAAATCAGTTGGAACAACAATGTCTTGAATGAGTAAACAAGTATACTTATGTTTTTCACATTGTTGTGCCAACTGTTCAAAGGGTTCAAAAAGTTTCAGTGAGCGTTAACCACTCCTGGTCATCTGCCCAACGAAGCCCTACGCTATAATAACTGTTCTTACGCTATTACAACAATCAAATCATAACAATCAACCAGATAGTTGCTACAATGTCCTGAATAAGTACACTTTCGTTAGTCATTGTTCTGTTTCTTGTTGTTAAGCTTTCCAGTTCGTGTTCGTGCTCCCTAAAAACAAACACCAACAACGTAAGTATTCCACTAAAACTATCCATAATGCCCAACACACAACAATGTTCAATGTATACTTATTCAGGACATTGTTGCAACTATCTGGTTTCGTGATTAGAAGAATTTTAAACAAAGAAAATGAATTTTGAATTTGAATTTATTGCCAAGAGCCCTGGCTATATGCGTACGCTCTAATACAAAATTAGGTAAGTAACACGACGTTTCTAAGTAATACCAGTAACAACAGCAAAACCACATCACACCAATCCACAACTGAACACTACGGCCTAATATTCCACGGCATCACACTGCCGCTTGCCACTGTGGACACACCACTTCGCACATCAGACACGTCAAGCCGCGTGCCTACACCAAGAAAGAAAGAAAGAAAGAAATTTTCCCTCACTGTGTCCATAAAGAGATCTTTCACTGCCGTGTGCCAATAATGGATAAGAAGTTGGCTGTTTTGTAACTCACTTTCGTGTCACTGTATTGTTACATGCGTTGGTTCGAACAATTTAAGGACAAAAAAAGAACCTGGTAGTTCCACACTTTCGGAGACGAATCAAAACTTTTCAAAGTAATAATGAAAATCTAAAACTTTAGCAGAATCACAGCCAACATTCAAAAAGATAGAACCTACAAACAATGAGTACCATCTGGTGCCAAGCCGGGCATTCGTTTAAGTTTAAATGGAGTCATCATTCAAAGGCAGTAGGTGCATCTTTCCTCCAAACTACGAATCACCTGCAAAGGGAAATCACTGGGTTAAGGATCCAAACGCTTTCCGGGGTGACAAATAGGGATTCCAGACAAACTAGCACCATTGCTAATTATCACAAAGGCAAGGGCAGCCGAATGTTTAAAGCCATGTGTTTGTCTTTTGCGGAGTTCCTGTCTGTCATCCAGGAATGTGTAACTTTGTAGCGGTCTTAATCCCAGTGTCAATGTGACACAAGTACACGATAACGCAGTGGCATTCGCCGTCTTCCGTTAGCGTCAAAGCTGATTTATAGATATATAGCTCATGATTTCTTGAACCTTTAAGACAGAAATCCGTTAATGTAGTTTATTATGTATAGCAAGAGTTTAGTCAACAGTAGTATGCAAGATTTCAACAGTAGTGTGGATTGGTCCCGGGGCTTCGTATCTACGTGTCGGTTGGAGTTGGCAAGTGGGACTCCCGTCGTTAGGTCGATGGTGCAGTTACGATACTTTTTCTGACTGCCTGGGCACTGATGACATCTAGTGGCCGTCTTTCTAAGCTGGACTCTTAACTACTTTTTCTTCGGCTCTTGGAAATTTGAAATTTAATTTAATAGGGCCTCGGCCCGAAGCCACACGTCCTGCTACAATAGCTAACTTGCATACTAATTCAAACTTAACCTAACTACAAACAGCCAAATTAACCGATCCCAAGAAATGCCACTGTGAATAAGTATAAATCCTTCTTCTCACTAAATACCTGTCAGAGCCGATTGACGCTTCCACCTGCTAGGATCCAGGACACGCCACAAGTATTCACTGTGAATTTGAATTGATTTAACGAAGACTGTGACCCAGAGTCGTACGCCTCAATACAAATATAGTGTAAGCAGGAGCGCTCCTGGTGTAAGACAACACAACAGAACAAAACAATACCACACAATGCAAAGCTACCAATGCTTCCAATACACCCTACACCACTTAAAAAAAAAAGAGTTAAAGGGTTTAACGAGCGTTAACCACTCCTGGTCATCTGCCCGAAGCCCTAAGGCCCTATGTCTGCAGCAGCCCTACACCACTTTCTTACAACATACAACAATGACTTTGCTGAACTCAATCACTCGTCCACTCCATCTCTTTTGCCTCCGCTCTCACTTTTTGGCTCGCAACAATGTAAAATGGCCCCTGAAACAATCAATTCTTGACTCTAGCTTTGCCCTCACCTCTTTTCTTTTTAAGTGTAAGATGGTCTTGGTAAACAGTCACAAAGGTCATTATTTGGTAGCTGATAATTCACACGTGTTGTGCCCGCGAAACGTCACTTAGATGTTTTAATGTTTACGTTAGAAAAAACAAATATCAATTTTAAACTTCTTTCCGTATCATCGAGGCTGTAAACTTTTTCAAAAAAATTGTTGTGGTCAAGCCAAGTGAGTAACTCCTTAAACAGAATTTACTACGGATTCAACAGAAGAATTATCTGTCGGAAAGATGTTCAGTGGACCTTTCAAGCCAAGAGTGAAAAGTTTCTTAAAGAGAAAACTTGGTCTTTCAGCTCTGTACTTGGTAAAGGTCAGCTTGGTAATCCTATTAGTAAGTTGGAAGGCGGCTTTGTGAGTTAACAAAGCGGAATAAGGCCTTCTTTGATAAGCCCCAAGGTTGGTAGATAGTTAAGTGTACCACTATTGGAAAGTGGGTCACATGAGAGGGGGAAGGCATCTGAAGGAGACGAACCATGTGACGTCAGCTGAAGTACAGAAAAGGCTTGCTGCCCCTTCGTTAGCATGGAGTCTCCTATCAAACAGCTTTGGTTGGCAGGAAACCATGGTATACAGTAAAGCATACAAGGTGTAGTAAATTAAAACCTTGTATAGAAACGTCATGGCACTACATATTGACATATTCTCTCAAATTCGCTGAAGATGAGATTTGAATGAGTCTTCATCCAATAGCTAAGTGTTTCCTTTTGGGTCAAAAATAAAAATGTATGCATCTATCAATTTAGGTATTTTATTTCCTCGTTTTCCTAAACATTTAGGAAACTAACCAAAGCCCGTGTGGTGTTGAATGCATGGTTTGCAACACTAGGTATGGTTCGTTCGCTTTGCTCACTCAATCAGCACATCCTGTGACTCAAACCGGGCCCCCCCCCCCCCCCCTGCCAATGATCCCCTCTTTCTAATGATTTAGATTAGGGGTTTGAATAATATCTCTGTAATGTGTGGTGCAGTGGCAACCCGGACCACTGCACTGTGACTGAGGTTGGCGCTAATGACCAAGCTGTCGACGCGCCATTAAGCCTCATCTCCCCTCATCTCCCTCTTTCTAATGATCACCTCTATTATATTCTTCCATGTACATGTTGGCAGAAATATAGACTTCTTCAGAAATTTCAAACTTACCACACCTATGTCCTGATGAAGAGTAATCAATTGGATGACAGTTGAGGTCTCGTGTTCGGTTAGGTTGAACCATAATTTATGGTGCCAATAGCGCTAACCAAACACCACATAGATGATTAAAGTTGTTATACCACAACATAGTGAGCTCTCGTCTCGATGTAAGCATGTGAAGCAAAACACTCGCTTCAAACGTCTAACTAGAAAAAAAAAAAGAGAATTTTCAGGTATGGTCAGTGTGGCATCTAAAGTTGGAGGTTGATGTATATTGTTGATGTGGCTTATTATATTATGTTATATATACTCTTTATTTATTGTGTACACCCTGTTGTGTACCAAACATTATTAGGAATGCTACTTCTTGTACTTAACCTGATGCCAAGATGGTGGTCAGGGTTAGGTTGGTCAGGGGAGGGGAGATGTGGATCAAGGGAGCCACAGTTGAGGAAGTTCATGGAACCCCCAAAGCGAATTGGGTAACAGTGCATTCTGGGTAATATCCATGGCTATAAAAGGTGCTGCTCAGCCGCTGCATCATTACTTGCGATCTGGACCCCCAGCATCCACGGTTCTCCTGTATTAGTGGTTGCCCTTAGATTAGTGGTCGACCGAAACCAAGTTTTTCACTTTCGGCCGAAACCGAAACTACTACCGAAACCAGTTATTTAATTTCTGCCGAAACCGAATTCATTGCCGAAACCGCAGCCAGAACCTAATCTGAATAATATCAATTTTAATAAGACAAAAGCAAGGATAAAATTTAAAAATCATGAGTGCGTGGTTTTTCGAAGACAGTCTAGATTGGAAGGTACAGCCTGGTTTAGCCATTTCCCACCACACGCTGAGCAAATCCACGTGCGACCTCTCACCAGTTCCCCTACCCGCCAAAAAAATTGTTTAAAAAAAAAAACTGCAATGCGGAAAGACTAAAAAACTTTTGTTTGCATTTTTTTTGGGGGTGAGTAGTCTCGTTTTAATTAAATAACCATTAATTCGTGTCAGAGAGGGTATTCCAGATCACAGGAAACGGGCTTCATTCAATAATTAAAAGCTTTGCTTAAAAAACGTAAAGAGAAATAAAAGCATAAATTCTCTCTAATGCAACGAAGCCATAAATATGATTAAATTTGGATTGAAAAAAAGTTTTTATTATTGATTAGCATGGGCATGGCACCCCCTGTGCGTTTCTAGGCTGCAGCCTAGTTAGTCTACGCAAACTGGTTACTGCTGGAAGGTGGAATTTGGTATTCGGCTTCACCGAAACTGCAGCATAGGATTCGGCCGAAACCGAAACTATAACTGAAACAAGTCAAACCAGTTTCGACCGAAACCGAGCCATAACTTCATGGCCGAAACCAGAACCGAAACCGAAACCAAAAAATTGCTAGTTTCGGTGCCGAAACCAAAACCGAAACCGAGATTCGGTCGACCTCTACCTTAGATCAGGCTACTTTGTAGAACCGTGAACCGGTTATTCCATCGTTAGGGTTAATACCGCGTCCCCCAATAACCCACCGTCAGCTTCTCCATCTTATCGTGTCTTTTCCTTTTATCTGTTTTTAGCGCAGCGAAGTAAACGAAGTTTATATAGCCGTTTAGGGTAGGTAGCATTCTGCAAGTTGGGAGCAGATGAATAATTCTTCTTTTAAGAACGTACTCGTTGTATGTATTCCGCCTTTTTTATGCATCTTAATAATAATAATTAGTTTATTACCAAATAACGGCTTTAAGTTCACTCAGAAACTTCTGAAGAACCAAGACATAGTCAAATTTACAATGACGGCCTGTCTTAACGGCCCGTTTACTCGTATTGTTCGGATTCCTCTTGAACATTTTTTCCGTACGAAGTAACATTTTGCCTCTTGAAATTCCACCATCCGCGAGAGGGGTCAAATGACGGATCCAACCAACTCAAATTCCTGGTTCAAATTATCTTCTCTTTGTATTGAAAACTTGAGACTTTTATGGGAAATAATGCTTTCTTTTCAATTCATGAACTAACTCCTTTTTTCCCGGTTGGTTAATTACAGTAATGGAGATTAATTAATTAATTTCCGCGCTCGTTCTTGGTGTGCCGTGCCGCATTTTCTTCTCCTTTCTTGTTTTGGGTTGCGATGATCCAGTTAGCGAGAAAAGGAGATACGGCGAGTAGAAGGCGCGAGGAAACGGAACGCTAATTTGCATCAGAACAGACATAAACGAAACGAAATACGATTTCCGAGGTGGAAATTTGATTCTGAACCAAAACCCAGCCGGTTCGTGGAAGAAGGCAGTTGACAAAGTGGGAGAGGATTAATTTAAAATGTTTGCTGCCGTCCGCTTTATTTCTCGGGGGTCGTAAAAAACGATAGAAAAATTAAAGAAGAATTGTTGTTCATTTCTCAACGATAGCTCGTTTGTTAGGAACAAGTTGCGAGGGAAAGTACTATTGCCACAAATGGCAAATCCGAGATTTTTTTTTCCTTTTTTGTGTGTGGGGGGGGGGGAAGAAAGGCTGTATGCAAATTTTACCTTCAAGTGTATTTTTTCCTATTACAGCTGACACATTTTGCTACAAGTGTATCCGTCCGTCCGTCCGTCGTTTTTTTCCACTCCAGACTGGCACTAGATAGGGATGAACCGTTTTCACCATTAGATTCAGCGACCAAATCTTAACTTAAAAAAAATCGGGCAAATTAAAACAACGTTGCTTTCTTGTTGCTAATAAGCTTCCTCGACGTGTATCAATGAATTAATAACATTTGATCGTTGCATTTAAACACTACACGAAGACACGCACAACCGTAAAAACAAAAGGATTTCGTTAAAACCACACATTAGCGTTATTTAAACTAGCCTCGACACCGTGTTGCATGGATGAATATGCCTACTCTTGAACCAAATTTCCCGTTAGCTGCTACTTAACGAAATTAAAATGGCAGGTAAAAAAAATTAGGCCTAAAAGCTGAAAATTAGGCCTAAAATCTAAAACTATTCTTAACCGAAAATTGTGGTGTTACTACTTTTTGATTATATAACAGAGATCACTGTATACATACGCGGTTTTTTTTTTTATCTTTCATCTACTAAATTTCGTTTAAAATATCTAATTAAGTTGAGTGTATTATTATTTAGTAGCAAATATAAGCACAGTCAAAAAATTGACAAACCCACACACCACAAGAGCAGATGCCCGTGTGTGGATGCAAATCAAATTATGGACGACCCCTCCTTGCTGACAAACAACGTTAAGAATCATCGTACAGTTTATTTTTTCCCACATCGTACCTTAGGCCAAAAACATTGGTCAGAATATGCAAATTCTGAAGTAAACATCGCCGAAGTGTGTGACGAGACTGGGACACATGCTTCTAGGTAACTGAAGGTTTAGAGAATTGAGTTCATCGTCCACAACGCGCAACTTTCACCTCTGTCTCCGTCCTCCCGTGGAAAAAAGTATATTTGCCGTTCTCCTTTTTCGTGTTTACCCTGTCATGGGTTTGTTTTTTCTTCTCTTATTTACAGTCCACAGTTTATTACTAAGTGGTCCTTTAACCTTAAGAACTGGCCCTTCCTTCTTCTTGTATGATCGGTAGAGGGCGCGTGTTTACAGGAAGGCTATATATATGTCTTGCTCTTTTTTGTGCCCATCATTTCTAAGGGGGGAGGGGGTGTGCTTTTGTTTACACTCTTAATGAAGTCGTCGTCGAGAGAGGTCGCGCCTGCTGCTGCCACGAGCGACGCCGGCGTTCGCCTGTCCGGGCAGCAGTGTACGCCCGAGCGCGCGGTGATTAGTGGGCCCCTGCGCCGCTCGGGCCACGAGACAAAAGCCGGGATGGAAGGGGAAGAGAGCGGTGGCAGCGCTTTTTGTTGAGTGAGGTGGAGGCGAGATGCGAGGGTGGTATAAAGGAGTCGTGGTGGCAGGGGATGTGGGGGTGGGGGGTGTAGTGGATGCGACAACGTGGTTGAGAAGCGATCGAAGTCGAAGGCACATTCGTGAGCGAGAGAGAAAGGACGCGCGGTGAGTGGACTGTGTGCGTGCCCCTTTGCGCACCCTTTCAGGGAGTTTGTGTCACCACTCGTTGGAGTGCTTGACGCAACAAATTAATTTGTATGGAGAAGGCTTTTTGACTGTGTGTTCACGTTTGCCATGATTGTGTTGCACTCTCAAGACGAGGAGTGAGGAAACCTAACTAGTTTAACGTATTTTGGTTTTGGACCGTATAACGTGATTTCTTTTCGGTCTCGAATGCCAAGCGCAGTGCCGCAGCTAGCTTTTTGTAAAGAGGAGTGCCAGGACAAAATGTTGGACCCGTCCTCAACAAGTAAACAAATTTAGGAACAAACTGACTCACAAAGCCTGACCATAATATAGTAAACTTTGACTCTTTTAGGTCACCGACTCGTGAATTTTGGTGCCCCTGCTTCATGGGTCCCGGTAATACCGGAATTAAGTGGGCTGCAAGGCACCCGGGCCCAGGAGGCAAGAGGGCCCTGAATTTAAAGCAGGGGACCCAAATTTATACATAAAACTACTGTAAAATTGGCCACAACCGGGCACCCAAAATTGTTTAGTCTTTTGGGGCCCTACATTTTACTATTGCATTCAGGGGGAGGGGGAGGCTTGAAAAAGTCTAGTTGCGACACTGGGTCGCCTAATTGCGGCACTGGCCAGAAGCATTGGAAATTACCTCCTACGATTCCTCAAGTTTAACGATCCTAAAATGCGACGAATCTTACAAAATTCGTTTCTCATAACCACCTATAGATTTGCCTACTGTGTAAAGGCTTAGTGACCGTTTTATGCCAAATCTATTGGTGTTCTGGAGAAAACATTTAGGAATTTTACTAAAAGATGCCATTTTCCCGGAATGCGCTACCAACCCCATGCTATCAGGCTTCTCCTGCTTGGGCTTACTAACTTGGAATCGAGAAGATGTTCATCAGAGGTGACATGCTTCAGACTATAACTCTTGTTGCGATAATATGATAAAAACCGAGACCTAAATTTTTTCAGAGAAACCCACCAGAAAGTAAAAAAAAAAAAAAAAAAATAGGTCGACTCACATTTACTTACCATGACAAACTAACGTGCAGTCAGTCACATTAACTCCTCAGTCGTGGATGTACCACTACAAGCTGGGTGTAAGTCCATATGCGCATCGCGAGCTTTATGCGGGGTCCATGCTTACCTCAACTAAAAAGAGACATAACCCATAACATCTCAATAGTCAGCGTCCCCCATCTCCGGACCAAGAGAACACCGTTTTGAACTTGTCGACAGAGCATGGGACTTAGTTAGTCTGGCATATTATTGTTTTTCAACTATGTAAGGTACTTGAAAACAAATGTTCTACCTTAGTTCTGGTTTCAGGAGATTAACAAAAGAATAAAGGAAGGGACACGTCAATACGTGGGTTGATTGCGTCCAAATCCGATAAATCTAACTTCACGTTGGTCAGCAAAACAATGCACAACTTAAAAGGCACGTACATGTAACCAGTATAAAAACGCAGCGAAGGGGTGACAGCGTTTGTGCTTTCAGATGTGGCTAAAAAGTCACAATGAAAAAAAAGATGTTGCTAAAGAGCCACGGAATACAATGCAGAAGATGCGGCTAAAGAGCTGCAGAGAATAAACGTCAAGCAGAATGAGGTTTTGATGAACTTTGATTTAACTAAATACAATCTAAACTTCAGAAAAGCAGAAGGCAATGAAAACAAAACTAAAATAGGATGGAACGCCTCACGTCCTTCAAGAACTTGATAACCTTCACAAGACTGCCTTCAATATCTCCCAGGATTTTTGCTAGCTCAAATCCTGTGTAGTTGCATTACGTCTTTCAATTCATGGTCTTGGACCAATTTGGCCCAATGATAGAGGATTTTAACTATCGTGAACTGTCCCATAGAATGGTTACGTCATAATGTGTTAACAATGAAGATCCACGTTTCCTAAGTACCGAGGTACATTTCCTGATAGATCAAGGAGAAATATTCTTCTCTTGTTCACGACACTCATCAATACCAAACAGCTTCCTATCTCTTAATAGCTGCGACTCAGTCCCGTTTTCTTCCTGTCCCCTTCCTCTCCCATCTTCTCCTATGGTCATGTCCTGACGACTTTCCCTATTGACCATTATTGATCTGGGGAAGAGTCCTTACGCGTTTCCACCATCAAACGACCCTACCCCAACCCTCTCTTTTTTCCCCCCTTTTTCTGGCTCGTGATTGCGTCGTAAATTCCACCAACTCAGTGGACGTTGTACTGGTCATGTCCAAATATATGTAACTGCAGTGTGATACTGATCTTGTTTCTAGCAAGATTCCGTACCACAAAACCATCAATCCAAACTCGCGAAATTTGCGACTGTTGTAAAAACTTTGGGTCCCACGTAGTGATGCTAAGGCTTCATGTTGACGTCCTATGATGTCAGACTTGTTGATGGTAGAGTCCATGGTGAAATACCTCGTTCTTGCTCAGCATATACTACATCTCTATTGGCTGTTGAGTTGGATGACTCCACACATCCATCGTTGGCGTCGACAGATGACGTCACTTGTGTATATTGCTCTGTTGAATTTGCTCACGGTTTGCGGTACCAAACTGTGTCCAACCATCGCGAGTTAGGCGATTTCGCGCTGGGGGTTTAGGAAGGTTCTTACTGAATGAGAAATCTTAAAATTCGTGCCACGTAACACTGCTAGTTGTCCAAAACTATTGTTGTCCAAAACGATTGCTGTTTTAAATCAAGCTGAATTTTTAATTTATGGTTACGTTTTGTAGTAAGAATTGAAAAAATACACAATCAATGTACAAAAGTGTACTGAACTTGTTCCTTGCTTGTCTTGACATTTGAAGGAAAACGTCAATCGTTAATAAGCCTAAGTCCTGATTTTATCATGTCATACAAAATAAAAAAAATGAGTAAAATACAAAAATGTGGCCTGACTTTCATTTTATGTGATATGGTCGTGGTTTGTTAGACGGTAATTATGGTCTTCGTTAAGACTCAAGTATTTTTGTAGTGGATTTTGCGTGTCAAGAAAACAAGCAACCGAATATTTGATTTAATGCTTGACCATCATTTCATGTTTACATACGTTCCAAGATTAGTTCAAGAACATAGCGCAGTTACAATAATGCCTTAAGCTTGTGGCACACTGCTCCGTTCCGTTCCGTTGACGAAGAGAGCCTCCAAGGCCACCGTAGTTGGCGACGGAAGCAATGTATGCTGGGGCCATCCGTTGCAGTCAGTCGCTAACTACGATGGCCCTGGAGGTTCTCTTCGTCGTCGGAACGGAACGGAACGGAGCAGTGTGCCACAAGCTTTAATCACTGCTGGAGCCAATCGTTGAGCTAACCTCTAATCGGCACTGGATGTACACGGAGGTCAAACCATTAGGTCAGTTTGTTAAAATGCTGTGAGAGCGGTTTCTTGGACCTAAAAAGGCTGCATTTGTGGGATTGGTTGGCAGGTACAGCAATTTTCAGCAACTGGAATCTTTTCTTTTCCGATTGATTACCTTAATATATGTTTGACAGAGTAAGGGATTGGAAACAACAACCTTTTTTAGGCCTAAGAAGGCCGCTCTCACAGCATTGGCTTGACAAACTAAGCTAGTGTTTTTACCTCCCGTACACCTAACGACTGGATCAACTCCGCAGTAAATAGACGGTATTGTTACGGCTCTATAAGACGCCGTAATGTGTTGCGCATTGGCAACCCGGACCACTGCACTGGGACTGAGGTTGGCGCTAATAACCTTCCTGTCGATGCGCCATTATGCCTCATTCCCTAACACCCCCCCCCCCCCTCTACAAATCGTAGCCCAATCTTCACACCTCATTTATGAAACTTGTATCTGTGTTGTAATTCTCGGGTGTAAAAACGAAGTTTGTGGGATTTACTGTGAATTCTTGGTGTTTATGTATTCCCGCATTTTAGGTATTCTTTGAAACTGTAATTTAAAGTTTTGTAAGTTACTGGTAGTCATGGTGGCTGAACGGTGGTAATAGTCTGAATTTTTAGTCGAATCGATACGTGGAAAGGGGTTCTTGGCCAAGTCCTTGCCAGTAAGGTCTGGCCGGGGTATGGGAGAGCCTACCAAGCTTATTCAACAGCTGTGACATCACTTGATGGAATTGACTCCGCATTGGGCAATTTCAGCTAATGAATTGAAGGAAGTGATTTTATTAATTTTCTTTTCATCTTGACTAGATTTGGACTTGGGTAAGTTGCCGAAGTTATAAAATGACTTGGTAGCAATTAAATTGATTAGCCGTCAATTCAGTCAATGTTGGTTAACTAGAGTCAAGCCATTCATTGCAAGGGCTTTGCCTAGATTTTGTTTTGATTTTGATTCGACTTAAAATGCCTTATTTTGACTTGACTTGATTCAGTCTGAATTGCAGGTGTAATTACACGCAATTCAGACCAATTTCGCAAAAGTCCAAATCAGTTAGATCCAATTTTAACTCTAGATTCAACAAAATTTTGGTGAATCGTCTAAATTTCGGCAATATCCTAAATTTTGCTAGAATTTTGACAAGATTGTGTTGGACAAGATTGTGTTGGACCAAATTGAATTTGGTGGAATTGAATGTATTTTGGTAAAAATATTTCAGACTCAGCCGGGAATTGACTGGAACTAATATTAGCTCAACAGGAAGTCAATCAATTGGAACTAATCTGTCATAATGAGAAACGAAAGCTTATTGATTGAAATTGATTTGAAATAGAAAATAAAGAAAACGGCTATGAATTGAATTGCATTGATACATGGTAATAACTTGGTTAGAATTAAATTTCACTCATGAATTTGAATTGGAATTGATCTAGTATGGAGTTGCTTCTCAGTGGAATTGACGTATGATTTGCTGTTCACTTGATGTTTAGGTACAGTTGGCTCAATTTCGAAATGGAATTATGCCCATCACTGGCCCCTACTGTTAGTGGAGACTTCTTAGTTCGAATTCCCCCCCCCCCCCCACCCCCGGTTTACCCTATCCTTACTGGACTTGCTATCTACTTTTAAAACCTCCAGTAAGATTCAGAACTGAGCCGGTGCAGCTATATGAGTATTAATTTGTTTCATATGTCGTCCCCCAAAATAATTTTTTTTAATTAAATAATAATAATAATAAAATAAGTTGCATGTGCACTTCCAAATTGTTCTTTTGAGGTTTTTTTCATTAGTGCCTGTATATTACCCGACGCATATGCAATCTACAACTGTAAATTTCGAAACGGACAATCGTTCATCGTGTCTTCACGTCGTTAATCGCGAAATAAATTCTTGCTTTGTATTACACGCCCTGACATGTGCAATAAAAAGTTGGATTTATCTCTCAGCCCCCGTCTCTCCATTGCTTTTAACGACTTTTTTCCACCATTGACCATCATTGATCGAATGAGGGTAAAGCACTTATCTTCTCCCCCCCCCCTCCTTCCTGTGGGGGGAGGGGGTTGTGTTCCCTATAAATTGGCGCCACTCCTCGTCTCCTTAGCTGACAGTTAATACTCCTCCCCTCCTCTATCCCGTTAGTTTGCTTCCCGCCGTGCTCTCATGTTTGGCAGAGAAGCACTTCCAGATGCCCCTTCCGCTTCCTTGCTCGGTAGGGAAGCCAACTTCCAATTCGGGCGGTGTTTGTGTTACAGATATGAGGCGCAGCTTCCCGCTGTCCTATCTGTAGTCGATGGGTTTTTTTTTTTTTTTTTTCGTCTTTCGTTCGATAATCTTCGTTGCATACACGCCTCTTTATTTCTTGAGTGCGCCGAATAATGCGTAATCTGAGTTCGTTACCGATTCTGTTCAGCAAAAATCTTCCAAATCGTATTAAAATAATAATAATAATAGGATTTGTTGCCAAGGCAAATAGGTCTGAGAAGGTCCCGAAGGTCTCTAATACGCAGCCTAGATGAAGGAGTACTAAACAACTTACTACGCCGTAGTCTACACTCTTTAAATATTTCGACAAGTCAATTGAATTTAAAATTCCTTAAAGCTGTTAACATAGGAGGCTGATGTTGCTCTTCAATCGGTGAATTCCACACTGCGGCAACGTTCACAGCAAAGAAATTTTGTCTACGATCCAGTCTTCCATTTTGTAACTGTGGCCCATTGTCCAGGTTACAGGGCTAACTTCAGCGTGGAATGGAAGGCCAATTACCAGTTGACTGTGGAGAATACTAAACGTTAACTTAAGCTCTGCCTTCAACCAGCGTGGTTCTAAAGAGTCGACACCCAGTATGGAAAAACCGCATACATGGTAAAGATTTTGTAAAATGAGTCTGAATTTATTCGAAGTAGTCGATATCGTTACGGAGATATGGAGACCACACTGGGCTTGCGTAAGTACTCCTAAAGTGGACGAACGTACACCTTAAATGCCCATACATTAGTGGTAGATATTTCCCGAGCTGAAGCAACGTCGGAATATGTAGAGGGTTTTTTTTTTATTCTTTCGCTCGATAGCCTATTTTGTTTAACAAAATTTTTTTTAAATTGACATTATGTGAGTGTACTTAAAACGGTGCCAACGATAAATCTGTGCATGTTAAAATACATTATTAACCACAAAAACTGTTTAAAATGAAATATATAAAGGAACTATACTCCCGTCGTGGGATCCAGAGACATGTAGCGAAAAACTGTATGCAGCCATGTAGACACAAAGAAGACAAAGTGTTGCTGTTGTAGAATGAACTTACTCCGCAAGCATTTTTCAAACAATGTTAAACGAAAATACTAATTTTTAGGATAGTTGTAACGCGTGGTAAAAACTACTTTGTTTCTTTTTAGTGCTATTCATTTAGTTCGGCAGTACGATGAATAGGTTATGAATATGTTCGTACGCTGCTTATTGTCATTTTGTTGTGTTTTTGCTGTAACTATTACACAATGTTGGTATCCTTCATTCAAACTTCAATAAAACTGAAATTATTTTGTGAGCAGTAGAGGGATAAAGAAACAATGGCGCCTTCTGATTGGCCTATAGCTCGCAAGTCATGTGAAGCACAAGTGTTAATTTTCGATTCTTTTTTTTCAAGTCTTGTTCACAATAAAACAGATAAAACACTGAAATGTACAAGCAACAACATTCCAAGATGACGGGCGGTCGGTATAGTGGCAACGTGTTGTTTCTCTTCCATTTTGTAATAGTTATTGGTTAAAAACTATTGGTTATCGATTTTTAAACCCCGGCTGCGATGATTTGGCCGC
>JAHWFP010161392.1:0-14919 GCA_023313725.1 Lithobius niger | reverse complement strand
GTTTCTCTTGCTTCACTAAATTTTGGAATGTTTACTTTACGTCCTGCTTTGTATGCCTTAGAGTATTTTGTACATTAATTCAGTTCTCCCCGAATTCGAAGGGGCAACCCAACCCTTTCCCAGATCACTGACATGTCGACTTTATTGTTGTGGCTGCTCATCCACTGGCATAAAGATGAATCACTAAACCCGTTATTCGGTCATAGCAGTGACTGTAAGGTACATTAAACCAAAATTGCACGCGGCCATAGGCAAAGATGAAGGAATAAAGAAAAATACAATATTTCTAGTGTATGATTTTCGCTGTATGGCTCGTTTTCTTCTTTTTTTTTTTGGTTTAATTCACAGCGAATTGTGTGTATTTATTTAATCCTTCATTGAGCATTGGCATTTACTTGTATTCCTTCTCATTGCCTTCTCATTGGCAACAAGCATTCTCGGCCGAATGGAGTCCTTGTCACTGCTGTTACCTGAATATCGGGCTCACTCAGGAGCTTTATACTAATGGAGGAGTGGCCACACTGACAAAGGCGATGTGTCAGCGGTCCTGGGGAATGATAGGTTACCAGTTCAGATCTGGTTCATGCTTCTCCGACGATTTTTTAGATGTAAATATGTAGCTTATATCCTGCATGCTTTACAACCACTTGGCGTTAAGCCAGTTCAATGCTGCGGCCCTGCAGTTCGTCAACTGCGCACAAGAGTGAGTTTCGATTTATAGATTTCTACAGTTAAAACGAGGGTGTCTGGAACTCGAAACCGACGGCAGCGCCATCCTTTGTTTGGAAACTAAAACAACACAAACTATTCGCAAATTTGCCGTGTTGCGAGTCGAGGAAGTGTGGCGTTATCAATCGGATGAAATTATTTAGCTTTTCCTGGAAACAGACTTGCGTTCAGTTTCTAGATTTATGAATTCAGGGCAAATCAAATGTCTTATTTACAGTTCGAGCTGCCTTTAATGACACACGTTGCAAAGTAGAGCAAAGGATCATGATGGGCTCAGTTAGGAACCATTTCGATAGGGTCGAGTTACCTTAATTACCTAGCGCAGTGAGGCCCAGTCTAAAAGCCCCAGGTTTTATTCGGTGACTCATTAGTAAACATGGCTGCTTAGTGTGGTGGTCCACACTTGTGTCAAATCATCGTTGGGCAGATGGAAATGCACAGTCTAAGCTGAACTGCGCATTGAATACGTTCTTTGCACGCAATCTTTATTGACATTTTTGCCGTATGCTCAGATGTGACATTGAAGCTAATGTGGTATTCAGAATTTAATGAGCTTCGTTTGTAAATTTCAGCAATATGTACTCGGTGATTGCTTTAGAAAACCACGACACCTTGACGAAGCTGGTGATAGCGCCAGTGGGGCAAGCTATTCCGTATGGTTGCGAAATTTATAATTAAATAGATTTTAGAGAATAGATGATTACGCGTGATATTTAGCTACCAGGTCGCTGTTTTTTGTTTGTTTTTGTATTCAGTTTATTTTTTGATACTGATTTGCAGCAGTATCATGGCAAACAATATCTAAAAAAAAAAGCCCTATTCTTTTATAACATTTGCGGATGGATTGTGTGAGCTAATGATTTATTACAGATACGAACATGTGTTTCAGTTTAGTGATAGACAACATACGGCTTCTCAGTCCATCCACAAAACCAATATTTATCATCATTCATATCAGTTTTCGACTTTGAACCATCGTTACACTTTTACGGTTAAAAGTACTATAGGCAAACAAACAATTCTTTGTAACATAATTTTATGGAAACTCTTAAGAGTGTAACAGCACTTTTGAGTATTTAAAACTATGGCTTAATAAGGCAACTAACTTTTCTTCAGTGCTTCCGAAGTTCATTAATTTTATTCTATTACGACATGATGAGGCTGCATTACAATCTATACAAGCAATACAATCTAACTGGTTGGTATGAAATTAGATGGTCACAACCTGTCACAGCCACCTACAGCAAAGGCCGGATCAGATCAAGACAAATTAGGCGCGTAAAATCAACCATTGACATAGAAGGAAGCGCAAGTTTGCTAGGTGCTGCCATCTCTACACCAAACGGCGAAATATCAAACTAACCAACTAGGGTTCCAAATTCTGTCAACCGATGGCGCCACTTGGCAAACTTGTCGCATCGGTATTTGTCGCGCCTTCTAGCGGAGCATTGTGGAAGGCAAAGCTGATACGGCCTTTATTGTAGGTTGCTGTGAACCTGTACGATGCAAAGCTGGTACTCCGACATCAGTCTAACCAACTTTTATGGCCTTGGTAAAGAGTATTAATCTCCCAGACCAACCTCAATAGCGTTGGCATGGACGAGATTATTTCAAAAAAAGATGGAGTCTCCTTGGTATCGTCTCTTTCTACGGCTGATGGGTGGATTTTGTGGATTTGTCCCACTTTATTGTCTGAAAAAAAAAGACGTTACGAATAAAAAACAAAACGAAAGGTGGATGTTGCAAAGAAGCCCAAAGGTACTCATATAAATAAAAATAAATAGGTAAATAAATAATCAAGCTGAAAATGAACTGCCGAAAACAGCAGAAATGCGCTGAAAATACATATTAATTGCACGTTCTACTTCAACTGCAAACAAAACTGCAGTCATTTGAAGTTCAACTCCAATGCTAGAAAATAACTGCAGTTAACCTTCAGAGAAATTAAAAGTGCAACTAGGATTATGCCAAAACTGCAGAAAGATCGTAGTTTTTCATTCACTATGCATTGGATGTTATTAAAGAAGAAATTCACTGTTCTTTTTTTTTCGGTCAACTAGTTATGAGGTGTGCTCGACAGGTGCCAGTCACAAATTAATTGTCATTAGGTACAGAATTCTTTCGCCCACCCTTAATAACCTTAACAAAATTTATCTGGTAATAGTATAACAATATTGATTACGCAAGGGTGGGCCACTAAAAAAAAATTGGAAAATATTGAAAAGGGTACCAATTTTCTGGATCCAAAATTCAAAATTCGGAGTCCGAAAAAGTGAATCTTATTTTCCGAAACTTTTTCAACTTTTTTTTTTCTGTTTTTAATCATTGGCGTCTCAACTATACCAAACGTATTAAGCTGATAGTTTTTTGTCAAGTTCTCTTTCAAAAATTTCGAAAAGCATGATCCAGTATGAGAATTTTATATGGTATCTAGAAAAAATAATCCCAATTAAAGAAAAAATGCTCAAGTCACCATATATATTCAATGGCTACTGCAAGAAAAACTGTAAGTGGACGACAGTTAAGGTGCAGTTAATGTTAAGTTCAAGAAGCTAACTCCATCCGCCAATTAGCTCCAGTTTGACTGCAAGGAAAGTGCAGTGTAACTAGGATTACACTAACATTGCCATTTTTTTCCAATAATTTGTTTAGTGTACATGGTACCACGTCGGCTGGCAGCAATGATAACTAAAATGTCATGAGTACTGAATTCTTTCACCCATCCTTAATGTTTGTCTGTGGCCATAGAAGTCATCGGAACAAATGAAATTTTTTTTGTAACACTTCAAACTGCACGTAGAATCAGGTTTACCTTCAATGTCGTTAGCTTTCCTTCCTACAGGTGTGGCCAGGCTAACAGCAACACAACCAGCCACAAGAAGAATGGCGACAGATAAGGTCTTCATGTTCTGAAAGGACAAAAAAGCCATCTATAGAAATAGAAGACTGCACAAGTAACGCCGACCTGCCAGCTCCAAAACCGAAACTTTACAACTTAGACTTCATTAAAGCGAGATTTAAAGGCGTAACGGAATAATTACCGTAGAACTGTACCACGTTATAACCAGTGGTAGAATCGTTAATCCATTGTAAGCTATGGGATATAACTGTAGATTTGATCCACGCTAAATTTCCGCAATAGCATTTTTGTGTGTGTGCCATGATTTTATCTTACACAGTTTCAATAGCACACAAGTCCGTATAGAGCTGTGACATTTGCCGCCATATTGGCACCAGATTGGCACCAGTATGGGTTTTGGAAGGCATAACTACAAGGTGCACTACACAAAAATGGATGGAAAAACAACTGAAGAGCGGATTTCTTAGGCTTAAAATAACGTTGTATTCTCCAACAACAAAAATCGCGCGTTTTAGATCTAAGAAATCACTCTTCACAGCATCGGCTTCAGTATGACGCCCTTCTGTTTCTCTCTGCAGTGCCCCTTGCAGCTAACCCATTAAGGCCCCAGCATAGAGTTATACACAATAATACTATTGCCCGTACCCGAGCGATACTGATTCGACGGTGTTTTAAATCACATGATGTTACAGTTCTTGCCCGTGCTTTTAAGACTTATGTAAGGCCCCTCTTGGAATATGCCTCGCCAGTCTGGTCACCCTACCTGATCAAGGATATTGTGTTGATCGAATCTGTCCAGCGTAAGTTTACAAAATTGCTCCCAGGCCTTTATCACAAATCATACAATGAGCGTCTTAACCTCACAACACTTGAAAATCACAGGTTGATCGCCGACCTCTCACTCACATACGGGTTTTTAAATAACTTGTTTTATGTTGATGCCCGGCAGTTTTTTTGTTATTCGTAGATGCGAGAGGACTACAGGCCATCCACTGAAGCTGGTGGTCGATCGCTTTAGACTGACGCCCGTAAATTTTTCTTTTGTAATTGTGTTGTGGATCCTTGGAATCATTTGCCGTGGGAAGTTGTCATGGCACCTTCTCTGGCCAGCTTTAGGAGATTGGTCAGGAGGGTAGACCTCTCAGGGTTTTGTCGAGCTTGACTCTCGGTGTACGCTGCAGCTCTGCTCGGTGCGCATTTTATTTATTTCTAATACCTGCTTGTTTTATTTCTTTTGTTTTAAACCATCATGTTTTACGTATGCTGTGTGTTAATCCGGTCACAACTTCACAATATATGTTTTTTACTTCACTTTTTTTTATTATCTTTATTAAGATTGACAATTGGCTTTGGCCAAGCTTTAACCTACGGTTATTTTATTTACATTATTTTATTATTATTTTTTTTATAAACGTTACCAATTACACCCGGCTTTTCCCCCCACTTTTCCCACACGTTTGGCGATGCCATTGGGGACCACTGTGTCCCTGTTAGGTCTAACCTTGGTGGTAAGGCATTCGTGACCCTAACCCAATACCATCAACCCTTCCTCTGAAGCCGAGCCATCGTCTTCGTTTCAAACTTTTAAATGCTTTAACTTTTGTAACTTATAATTTTTTAGTTTTAACATCGGATGGCAGTCAGTGGCCACTAGGTCCTTGCCATTCCGGTTGCATTTGCAACAAACTTTTATTATTATCACTACGTCGTGTCACTGCTCTATTGGATAAAGCGATCTGAGCTCCTTATGATGAGACTTCAATGCAATGAAAGAGATCACATCACGCGGATAACTACACTTGCTTGCTAAAATAAAAATTTGCTCAGAATTAGGCGAGGTTCACAAAAAAAAACAGATCAGAGTAATGATCATAAAACTGTACCACGTTATAGTCAGTGGGAATCTCGTTAGTTCATTGAAGCCTGGGAAGATAAAACTGTAGTTGTTGATCCACACAAAGTTGCCGCAGTAGCCCATTTCCGTGTATCGTGATATTATCTTCTACGACTTCATTAGCTCCCAAGTCTTATCGGATCAAGACGAGCGAAGCACCTACGATGATACTCCAATGCAATGAAAGAGATCACGTCACGTGACAACTACTTACTCGATAAAATAAAACTTTGCACAGAATTAGAAGACTACCTGAAAATAGCTCTTAAGAAAACGGATCAGAATAGTGACCATAAACTGTTCCACGGTATATAGCTATCAGAGTCTTGTTTCTGCACTGTAAGCAGTGTGAGGATGCACTAAGAGCTATCGAAGAGAACAAAATAGCAGCGTATTTTAGCCTTCCTTCGATGGAAGCGTCAGGGGAAAGTGGGGTGGTTGAGTTGTGATGGCAGGGAAGCAATGGGGAAGTTGGAATTCGATAGGATGAGGGAACCGTGTAGGTGGTGTAGTGAAAGAAATCACATTTGTTTGATAAAAAGCTTTGCGTTGACTGAGTGAGCAACCTGAACGAAAATCAGTGTTCGTTAACCTCACTGCGAAGGTTGTCGGAGGAATAGGAGTGGTCGAATTTTGAGGTTAGGAAGCGATGACGAAGTTGGGCGTTCATTAGAGGATGAGGGAACCACAGACACGGTGCGAACAAAGGTCTTGCTGGTTAGCAGAAGATTGGTGGCAAAGAATACACGGTGAAGAGCAGGAACCTTGAGAATGGAAGGGGTATAGAAAATGAGGATCAATGTAGTGTAGACTTACCTGTAGATGGAGTAGGAAGACGATGGAGTTGAAAAAAGAAGTAGGGAGTGGATGGGAGACGTGTTACAAAGGGATTAGGTGTTTTTTTGTTCAGGGTCAGAGCAGGAGCACCTGAAAGTGAATTGCTGACTCATTCCCATATGTCAGCTACTTATACAGATTTCGCATTGGTAAATTCAAGTGGCGCTGGCCGTGCCAAGGAGGGCTGGGCACCGTTTTATTAACCAATGCAAAATCGGGCCGGCCTAGGCCGGGCCGGTATTTCGAGAGCCGGCCCGGCTCACACCAATGGTGTGAGCCTGGCCATGCCAGGCACGGCCAAGACCGCTTTATTAACTAACGCAAAATCAAATTAGGACGGAGCCGGCCGGCACCGCTTAAATCAGTATGGTTTATGAATGGTGCTGTAGTGCAGCGGCAGAAAGTGGAAAGTGTCAACTGCCACAAACCAACATTTGGAGGTGCTGTATATCGTGATCGGCGAGCCGTGGAATTAACCAACGTGAAAGCGGGCCGGCCGGACCAGCACTGGCCTCGATTGGCACTGGCCGGCCCGCCCCAGTCTGGCCTGGCCGCTTGAATTTACCAATGCGAGATCGGTATTAGTTGAAGGCATCCTTGTTTCTAAAAGATTTTGGGCAGACTTGGAACTAAAATCCAAATCGTGGGAAAGGTCCAAATGGGACGAGCAAAGTTCAACCACACCTTCTTTAGTTTGAGTCAAAATAGATGTTCGCTGCAAACGAAGGGTGCCATCTACATGTCCTTCAAAATATTTTCCTGCTGGTGTATTTTTTTTTTTATTTAACGAGTAACATCATTTGGTGGCTGTTAAGAATTTCTTTGTTTCAGTAGCAGATTCGATCCCAAAACAATGAGTAAATAATATAGATTAGAGGACGAATAGCCCGGATCATTGTAAAATGATGCTACACAATGCTCACAGCTTAGAATTCATATGCATATTAAATAGCAATCCTTTTCCATCCTGGACAACTCAAGTTTCGTTTAAGGCTTGTGCGAGAGAGAGCTAAATCACATTCCAGTGTGCAGTGAGAGGGTCAGGGGATGATTATGATTTTATGGTGTTTCGACGGCTAGATCATTACCACCAACCTCAGTCACAGTGAGGTGGTACGGGTTGCCACTGAACCTCACATTACAGAGATGTTAAACGAACCCCAAACGTAGATCTTATCATTATATCTGTACCTTCTGGACAATTTTAAAATCCCTGACAAGAGGACAGGTTCATCAGTTTCACGGAAGATGTAACAGCGACTAACACCATCAAGATGGTGACAATGTACTAGCATACGAAGACTGTAAGTTGCCGGTGAAGCCAGTGACATTCAGGGTGCATTATTACCCTAAAAAAGAAGCAATGTGTACGGTTGGTGTGACCAGAATGCAAAGAGGCCACACCACCACAACTCGGTGAGTGCAGCAACAAGCCAAGTGTGCAACAGTGTCTTTAATAGCCTGCAATCTATTGCCAGCTTGTTTGTCCCACAAGGCTTGCCAAGCAGCATGCAACCTCAGGCATAGAGTTGCAAAGGCGTCCGAAGGACAAGGCTGAAAACCTTTTCGAGAGGACCAGGAAGAGACCTTTCACTGCTGCATCAGTGCGCTCATTCCCATCTATCCCAATACGGCCGTGATCCAGTAGAAAATCACAGTCTTCCGCTGGTCAAACAAGCAAGAAAGTAGAATTTGGATTCACAGTGTCAAAGGAATCCTAGGGTTGTACGACGCCGAAGACTCCAGGGCACTCATGGAATCACTAAAGATGTTAAAATGCAGGCTGCTAAGATCAGGGACCCATTCAACACCCAGACCGAATGCCACAAGCTCTGCTGAAAACACAGAATAGCCTGATGAAAGGCGATGGAAAACAGTTACATCTTCATGCGCGCCTGGTGGAGTTGAATGGACAGGGTCCAGTCACTATAAAACTGAAATATTGGGAGAAGGCAAAAGTCACACAAGCAATTCCTGTGTTTCAAAATAGATAGTTAATCTCTAGTTAAAATTGTTAGACTTTGAGCAAGTTGTGTTGGGTTTCTTTTTTGTACTAAGTGCAGAATCCTTCGTGGAAAACTTTAATGTATGGCCATCATGGACAACAGCTGCACCCGACTGCCAGCACATATGTTGCCTCTCACTACAAAAACAGCATCTACACCCTCACAATATCATACCAAAACAAAAGGAAAAACTCGGTATTGCATAAGTGCACAATATTAGATGTGCATAATGCTCAGCCACGGTAAGGGGGCTTTCTCCATTGGGCTATTGGAGTGAGTTGACAAAATTAAAAGGACACTAGAAGACCGGTCACATCTGCCAATAATCCCCCAAAAAAACCCGACTCCCAATAAAAAATAAAACCACAGTCAACACAGTGAGCCACACAAGTACCCGCAAACCTTTCCAAAAATTCACCACACATGTAAACTGTTTCTCTGCTGTGTAACCACGAGTTTAGAAGCAGATTCCACTGTTCACAATGATCTTGCTGCTATAACCAGTGAAGCTAAAAAATTACAGACTTTGAACTGAGACAGGTGCAACACAGTGGTAGTTTTGTCCTACACACATAAAAAAAAAATAGAGCCACACTCTTCACATGCAACTGGTTTCTTTCCACTGCTATAACTCGAGCATTTAGTGAGAACTGACTTGTCTCGGTTAGAATTGCCATGCAGCAACAACCGAAAATGTAACAATTACCCAAAAAAATATTCGCAAAAGTTAGAATTACTAAACCATATACTAAACCAAAAAATCCAAGTAAAATCTTTGCCACTCTGTCCATATGCAAATAGCTTTCGTCCACTGACAGCGTGTAATAAATACAGATGCAAACCTATCTACGTTGCCTTTTGATCTTATATGTCAGACTGCCTGAGCAGGGAAACGAACAGGCAGTTCTGTCATATAAGTCCAAAAGGCAACGTAAATAGGTTTGTATCTGTATTTATTTGACTTTTGAGCCTTTGGTTTTCCGTCCTTTTTACCCTTATTTCACGTTTAAGTGTTTCAATAGTTTCACTTGGTGTGTGGCGCGGTAAATAAGAGTCCCTCCAGTAGCGATTGAAAATTGCTTGCTTGTATGTGTATACGTACGTGTGAAATGCTGCCTATGGACGTTTCCTTTTATATAAACTAAAAAATAAAAGGGTTCGGTTCCCCACTCAGGCAGCCTGACATATAAGTCCAAAAGGTTACATAAATAGGTTTGCATTTGTATTTATTTGACAATTGAGCCTTCCTTTCCGTCAAAATTTTTCAAAGGACCCACCTTATGCGTCACTATGACAGAGCAATAGAGCAGTGACATTTGCCGCCATATTGGCACCAGTATGGGTTTTGGAGGGCATAACTACAAGGTGCACTACATAAAAATGGAGGGAAAAAGAACGGAAGAGCGGATTTCTTAGGCTTAAAATACCGTTGTTTTCTCCAACAACAAAAATCGAGCGTTTCAGGTCTAAGAAATCATCTTCACAGCATCGGCTTCAGTATGACGCCCTTTTATTTCTCTCTGAAGTGCCCCTTGCAGCTAACCCATTAAGGCTCCTGCATAGAATTATATACAATAATACTACGTCGTGTCACTGCTCTATACTGAAGGAGGAAGAAAAGTGCGAGTGACGTAGGCAGTTAGAAAGGCAGATGATTCATACCAACAGGGCAGAATAAAAAGATGAATGTGTGATGTATTGATTATTGAATTACACATTACATTAAAAAAAATAGTAATAAAACGTTCGTTTCGTTACTACTTGCTACTGCACCTTGGCAACTTAAGCAGAATATTGTGCGCGATGATGGATCACGCAACCAGATAAGATGTTTGCATCTGACGCTGATATCGTTTTCGTCACACACACAAACACCTGAAAACATCGTTGCTGTACAGTTTACTATCTCTTCGGTCTTTTTCATCTGGCTTTTAACATTTTTTACGATATACGAACACCTTAGTTTGCAGTAAATTTGGGTAAAGGGAAGGGAATATCTTACTTCTCTAGGTAAATTACGTTTAATTTATTTACTCTTTTTAAGTTATTAACAAACGTTAAAATAACAGCGCGAAGATTGGAAGAAAGTCCACGCCACAATTTTATGTTTCCAATTTTTTTAAGCTGTGCTGAATTTTTTTTAACTATAAGACTTTTTATAATAATATTCAATTTAAAAGTGTCAACAATAAAAAAAAAAGCATAAAATAATTACACTTACACGCGGTTAATTCCTGTTATTTAATAAGTCGTCACTAATCCAAACGATGCCGACATTTCCCGAGCAAAAGCTCATGCTAAGGCTTTGATCGACCCCACCTCCACCTCTTTTTCCGAAGGTGAAAGCTGTCGCATGCGCCGACCACTGCTGTTTTCATTCACAGATCACACCTACACGCCTACGTCCACCTCACGCCCACACACTATATGCCTACGTCACGTATTATGGCTGACGGTTTTGCGGTGGTAGAAGCCATAAACCTCGAAAACTCAAAAAGCTAAAAATATTACCAAATTCCCTATTCTGTGAAACACCCAGTGTTTGACCTTTTAACCTGCAAACCACCCACACTTTCACTTCTATTTCGTCGGATCACGAGTGAACAAATGCGTCCAGTTTTTGAGGCAGACTCAATTTTCTGGAGGCCCGTTAATTGGCACAATCTCATTACTTCGTCGAATTAAAAAGGGGTTTCACGTTACCACGTCAGGAGTCCACCGGCATGGAATGAAATGTAATGTAATAAAAAATTGTGGGGAGCACATTCTAAACACTCATACGATTCCAACATGCAGATGCAGTCTGATATGAAGCTTGTATTCGTATTTTAATAACTGCGATGCACAATAAGTTGAATCTGTAGTGTAGCAGCCAAGTTTAGAACTTTTTAGAGTTCACTTTGTGCGTTTTTTTTATGTAGACTTAAGCTTGAAAACGATGCTTATTTGGTTCCGAAACGTTACGGGTTTTGCCGCGCACCTTATGGTTTTTCAAATATCAGTCCAAACAATAACGAGAATTCGGACGTCCTAGTTTTGGTCTTTTCATACAGCGGTTTGCATACAGTGTAGCAACTCCTATCCACATAGATCCGAACACTAGTCAGAAATTCACAACAATAAGCAAACAGCATTTCCTCCTACCCTGTAAGTGTTGTGAAGAAACTCTTGCCACGTGTCTTCTAGTCTTCACAGAACTGGGTTTTCCATTCGGATCGGTGCAGCGGAGTCGACTTCAATTTTTCGAGGTTGTCTACAGTAAACGCTCGTATTCGACGCTTCCAGGAAGGCGGTATCGCGAATTGCAAAACCACAATGACGTTTGTTCGTGTATGGGAACAGCTGTGTAGAAACAAGCAGCGATATAAATTTGAAACCACTGTCAACTGCCTGCACTGCGCATGAAATCATCGTATCGCAGAATTAGGGAAGTACCATTTACGCGAGTTTTCCGTGCCTATCCAATGACGGGGATGACACACTTCAACAAAGAATGAACCATGTCGGGAAAATAACGAATTACGTGCTTTTAACTTAAAGGATATTTCAGAATACAAGCTGCTGTAAATGCATTTTTATATATTTAGTGCGATTAATCCGTAACCTTGTATGACAAGCCACACATGTCCTCTCCTTGACCCAAAATTTCGAGAAACAAACTGACAACCTTTTTGTGGCAACAAAGGTTTGGTAATGGCGGTTGGCAACCTTCACTAATGTCGCTAAGTGTTCACAATCACAATCCACTATCTGAAACCTCCCCTAACCTTTAGTACTTTCAATACGACTCGGCTCGTCCACCATTGATACTTAAGAGGATCCTGGCTGGAGAGCTGAGAAGGTCACTGGTCCACTGCTCGAGTCAAGAGGACCAGGACATTGAAATCACCAGAATCTACATACTATATGTATAACAGGGAGCAGCCGGCCAAGTCACCGGCCACGCCATTCCGTCGTACAATCAAGTACCCCACCCTGTATGCCATCTGTTGACGGGATTCGCCATCAAATTCCGGTTGGGACACTTTTCCAACGTCTTTGAACAGATGGCGCCACTTACCAGACCTGCTGCACCGTTTGGGGTTCGTATTTTGGTATTGTTGTGGTACCAAAGCGGCCAACAAAGTTTTAGTCGCGTGGACTGTGCCATTGTCGGCGTTTGAGCTGAAAAAAAAAAAAAAAACAACTCGTGTCTACTAAACGAGACAACTTTAAACCAAACGACGATTGGTTCTTAATTTCGAGGCCCCCAATAGACCTATCGAAATTGGCAGCCTGATACGATGGAAAGGCGCATTAATTTCCTAAATGTTCACTTCCAGAAAGGAGTTAAATTATTTTTTAAGTGGGCGGCAACAATCGTTGCAACAATGTCGCCATGCACGGTATCGAGGTGAATTGTTTCAAAGGATTAACTTAAACATAGGGTTACTTGCTTACTGAATGCTGGATTTCTCAGGGCTTTTTTTTAGCCTTCAGTCAAACATCCGCATGCGACTTTTCTGGGGTTGCAGCAAAGGGGAAATGTCACGGGGCGACGTGTTCGGGGGGTGTGGGAGAGGGTGCCAGGGCAAGTGTGTGTGGCTACAAAAGTGAATTGTTTCAAAGGATTAACTTAAACATGGGGATACTTGCTTACTGAATGCTGGATTTCTCAGTGATAGCCTAGGGTTTTTTTTTAACCTTCAGTCAAACACACGCCAGCGACTTTTCCGGGGCTGTACCAAAGGGAGAATGTCACGGAGGGAGAGGCGAGCAAGCGTGTATGGGGGACACGTATGCAAATCCGGGAGGGGGCAGGAGTGAGGGGATTGGGGGTTAAAGTAATTAGGGGGGGGGAGAGGCCATATGTGGGAGCCATTCACATGTTCGGTCTTAACGGGATGCAACGGGGTGCGGCAGGGGAAGGGGGAGCAGGAATGTACGGGTGGTGGGTAGGGGGGGGGTGCACACCATGCGCACGGGCACAACTAGTCATCTATAAATACTGCACTTAATCCCCCTCCCACTTCTCATACCTTCCACTCGACTGGACCTCCCTTCCATTTTACCAGGCAACTTCTCCGACATTCGAAGAATCTTTGCCAAACACGGAATTCGGGTCATTTCAAGAGCCTCCTGTATCCTCCCCCACCACTCGTTTCTACCAGCGTTTGTATCCACACAGTTTTGACCTCTGGAATTCCGACTCTTCTATACCGATTGGAGAAATTATGGAGGATTCCATTTTCATCCCAAAAACTGGCTCAGCCGGAGAGGTAGTTACGTTGTTAAGTGCGCTACCTGCGCCTCTAATTATGTTGGACAATGTAAGAAGGCGTTAGAAGTGAGAAAATGTGATACGCAGTCGCCATAGCTATAAAATTAACGGCAAATATGCGGTTTTTAAGCATAGCAAATCCTGTAACCACACCAATTTAGTTGACGAAACTGAGACTTTCTACACTGAACCAATTGAAAAGATCCGCATCCAACTTGAAGCATATACGATTGCTACTAATTGACAGAAAAGTCACGAACGTGGTAAAGAGTTTTCCCATCAAACAAACATGGAAATCCCTGTTTTATTCATGACTTCCCAGTAAACATATTGTAACTGCATTGTGACGTCACCTTGCAACGTGGTCGCATCCAGCTGATTTAGTCACGGGTTGGTCCCTGCGTTTTTAGGTTTTATTTGTTTGTAAGTATAATTTACAGTACCGTGTTTAAATTTTAGTGTACCGTACTCATTTTGTCCGTCGTTGTTGATGAACAAGACGCACGTATTATTTTAATCAGCGCTGAAAATTAAAACTTGGTAGTTGCATGCCTTTTGTGAGTCTGTTGTCGTCGGTGGATCCATCTTTTTCGTGGTTTAAAGTAATTAAAGTTTTTCCCACTTCCGGTTGAGTATCCGGAAAGGGATATGACAACTAAATATTGCTGCAAGTTTTTTTTTTTCTTGAAGTTTGGAATAAACTATTGAGAAAGGTTTCAGGATAAATTTGGGATGAAATAATTTATTTTTGGTAACAAGAAAATTTAAATTTTCAAATTCGAAAGAATTTTTGCAACGTCCCTCTTCGGAACTGGGGGACGGGTTCACGCTTCGTGGGGAGAGGGGATTTGTGAGGCTATTTCTCGGTTGGCCTTAGGTAGGATTTTCCGGGTCTCTAATAACTGCAGAATTTGTGGCGCTGGACTCGGTACCGTGATTTCCTCCTTTCTAAACAAATACAGATGCAAACCTATTTACATTGCCCTTTGGACTTAATATGTCAGACTGCCTGAGTGAGGAATCGAACCCACGACCTTTGAAACCAAAGCCGAGGTCCTACCACTGAGCCATACCGACACGGCTAAACGGAAACTCCACCGGCAGCATTCAACACGTGAAAATATACATATAAACGTACACTTTGACTTCACATACAAGTCCAAAAGGCAACGTAAATAGATTTGCATCTGTGCTTGTTTGACTATTGTTGAGCCGACGGTTTTTCGTCCTTTTTAATCCTCCTTTCTTTCATTATTGTTGAATTTTGTGTTGTCAAAGTAGTGTGTTGTAGTTTATAATTTTTAAGATAATCTTATTTTTAATTTTTAATGAT
>JAHWFP010161391.1:1246-17552 GCA_023313725.1 Lithobius niger | reverse complement strand
ACAATACAAACTTAACTCATTACAAGGGGCTTGCTCAAGTACCTGGATGACGAAACCGCTAAAAAGACCCTCCTTCTTGGGAAATTTTGGCCACCTTCCCACAATACAAACTTAACTCATTACAAGGGGCTTGCTCAAGTACCTGGATGACGAAACCGCTAAAAAGGCCCTCCTTCTTGGGAAATTTTGGCCACCTTCCCACAATACAAACTTAACTCATTACAAGGGGCTTGCTCAAGTACCTGGATGACGAAACCGCTAAAAGGGCTCTCCTTCTTGGGGAATTCTGGCCACCTTCCCACAATACAAACTAAACTCATTACAAGAGGCTTGCTCAAGAACCTGGATGACGAAACCGCTAAAAGGGCTCTCCTTCTTGGGGAATTTTGGCCATCTTCCCACAACGCAAACTTAACTCATTACAAGGGTCTTGCCCGAGTCCTTGGATGACGAAACCGTTAAAAGGGCTTTCCTTCTCGGGGAATTTCAGCCCCTTTCCGTACTGCAAACTCACTCATTACGAGGGGCTTGTTCAAAAACGCAGACGATGGAACCGTTAAAAGGGAAACTGGCTATTGAGGAATTTCGGCCACCTCCTAACTATGAAAAGTAATGTTTGAAATTGCTATGCAGTTTTGACTAAATGTAACAATACGGTGTCACATTGCTGTATTTAGCAATCTTCTTTATATGTAGGCTTTTAACTTTATCAAGCCTCCATAGGCTTTCAAACCTTGTTGAGTTTCCTCGCATTTTTTTGGTTTGAGAATAAATCGGTATGGTCTTCCAATAATCAAAAGGACGTAATACGTTTTTAAAAACTAAAATTTCTTCATAAATTAAGTGGAGATGTCACTCGAATCCCTCTTTACTGCGTTACTGTTTGCTTTCTTGTTTATTACGGTAACTGCCATCCATGCACTTGGTGAAGGTGTATTTTAAACTCCCCCTTTGTATTCTGTTTGATTGTTGCTGGCAGCATTGCTTTGGGCCTTAGGGCTTCGGGCAGATGACCAGGAGTGGTTAACGCTCGTTAAACCCTTTGAAACCCTTTGCTTTGCGGTTAGTGTTTTATTTTGTATATAACGTTTCAAATTGGCTCAAAAGCAAGGGAGCCCATTGTTTTGTATATTATTTCTATTGTACTCAATTGTTGCCTATGCTGTCTCATATCATATGTAGAAGTAGAAGTAGAAGTAGAGGTATTATGACGTAGCGTTTAGCGTGGTTGTGGTTCGCGACATTGTGGTGGCTACATTGCACGGAACTAGGACTCTTGTAGACGGTGGTTGGGTAGGACTGTGGTTTGCCAGTAACTGTGCCAGTAGGTGTGTCAGTTGGGGATGTGTTTTCAAGGGCAGTTGGACTTGTGGACGTTTGGAGGTCAGCGTGAAAATAAAACGAGGGTACTTGTATACAGTGACATGCTGGGGGACTTTTTATTTTCCACGCAGGCTGCACAGGGTTGATTTGTTGGGATGAGAGTTTGGGTTTGTGTTGTGGTTGGTTGCTGTTAAGATTAGGATTAGGTTAAGGTTGTTCTTGGGCATAAGAAAAGAGCGAATGGCTATGGGCCAAGGCTCTTGCAAATAAATTCAAATTCATTTCATATGTAAAATGGGAAGAAGACTTTCATAATGAGAGTTCGCAGGATTTGTTGGACACTATTAGAGCTCTGACCAAAGCCTCCGTAAGTAAAGGCCGTTTTACGGCCCCGGCGCACTAGGCAACCAAGCCGCGCGGCCAGGTCGCTGCGGCCAATGAGAAATGTTACAGTATATGTAACACCGTGCGCTTGGCCGCTGCGTCCAGTCATTCACTTTATGTTATTATGTGAAGGCAAACCAAGCAGTGCTACATAAAATTACAAACAACGTTTTGAAAATTATCAATTTTCGTCTTCAGGTTAGCAATAAAATTAAAGCATGGCAAAAGCCACTAAGTCAACCTATATTAAAAGCATAAAACAGACATTTAAAACGGATAAAAACCACCAATTTCTCCCCTCAAAAGAGGCAGAAATGGCAGCCGAAAAGCATCGACCCACCTGCTCAGTTGGATGTCACGTGGTTTTTATCCGTTTTAAGTGGCTGTTTTATGTTTTTAATATAAGTTGACTTAGTGGCTTTTGGCATGCTTTAATTTTATTGCTAAGCTGAAGACGAAAACTAATAATTTTCGAAACGTTGTTTGTATTTTTATGTAGCACTGCTTGGTTTGCCTTCACATAATCTATTACCGTGCTTTTTACTCCATTGATCATTCCAGTCATTCACAGCGGCCACTGGGATCCCCGGTGGCGTGCAGGCGACCACAGGGCGACAATATGTGCTCCGTGTTCATTTTTCACCACGTGATCGAGAATAATCAAGAGAAAACGGATGTAGCCGGGCCGCACATCGCCGTTCTTTGTAGGACAAGTCTGATAGGTGGCGACATCACCACTTGCTTTCAAGAGATGTCGCCACCTATCAGACTTGAAAACTGACGAGGATTTACCGACGGATGGTGCCACTTATCACACCTACCGCCAATAATTATCAGGGCATCCCCTACCAAGTTTTAAAACTTTAAAATAGTGTGCCAATTTTAAATTTGGACGAAACGAATTACTTTTAAATTTGAAACTGCTCAGCAGTGACTGTACATTTACAATACTTCTTAAATTACTGTAAATACTTGGGGAAAAAAAGGGAAATCTTCAAAACCGCGCACCACGGCGCTGTTTACCGTGACGCGCGTATCACGTGACTGGGCTGGTCCACTCAGACGGCCAAAGATCCGCTATTATAGTTTGTCAGAGGCTAACTCATGATGACAACACGACATCATGACATCATGACCGTGGCTCGTGGTACAATTAATGTTGTTTTCAGCTGCTGAGGTTATCTTGGGATGGAGAGGGATAATTACGCTATAGGACTTGCATCACTGGACCGTCGCAAGACGAGCCATTGCGAAAGCGTATGCCAAGAATGTTTTAATTAATCAAGAATGAAAGTTAGAGGTTCAAAGTCGATCAGATACCACCCCCAGTTCTAACTATACGGCGGTCTCATATGACGAAGTTCCCGGGTCAATCTTGTCCTTAACCGCCCATGCATATTCGGGAAGAGAAGGCCTACTGATCCTTCTTCTGGCCTTCTCTTCCCGAATATAAGATGTTAAAGTGTGCGCGGCCTATCTTGAGTTCGCCGCACAACGAACACAGATAATATCGATTGTACGTTTTTGGCAGCAGAGTGCCTTGTTGATATCCAAGATGGTTACAAAAACAATGGCGGCCGTCGATTAAAGCCGCCCCCTCCAGGAAGACGTAGTCGCTCGTAAAATACTTCCAGGACTCAAGATACGCCGCGCACACAATAGTGATCGCTTTATTTCGACCCTTTCTTGCTGTTTTGCTTTTTGGTGGCACATAAATCTTATCTTGGTGGCAAATATGAATGAGCGGTTAAATCAGGATTCAGCCAGGACCTCCGTCACGGTCGTGCTTACCATTATGCCATCCTGACGCTCTTGTTCCTCATCCCCCCTCCCCCCACGGCCCCAAAAATAATAAAATGGAAGAAAACGATAATGGTGCATGAACCCAGAATTAAAATAAGGGTTCGCATGCGCTACTGGGTTCATACCGACCTGGAAAATCAGGCAGAATCAGGGATATGAAATACGTTCAGGGAAAGTCATGGAAATATGGAAAATTGGTAAAAAGTCAGTGATATTAGTTTTTAGAACGGACTGTTTTTTTAGAACCTTTTTATTATGAACAGTTTTTTTCATGTTTAGACTCGTTGTTAGAATGAACCGTTGATCTTGTAAGTTCCTCTTGCTTCGTTATTATTGTATGCGCGGCGTATCTTGAGACCTGCAAGTATTTGTGAGCGGCTACGTCTTCCTGGAGGGGGTGGCTTTAAAAGATGGCCGCCATTATTTTTGTAACCATCTTGGATATCAACAAGGCACTCTGCTACTGAAAACGTACAATCGATTATCTGTGTTCGTTCCGCGGACACTACACCTTATTGTCTGTAATTGTTTTAATTAAAAAAAATTGAGAAAAATTTACAGCTGCCATCCAGATGTGGTTATGGTGCCAGGCCTGCAGAGTGAGCAGATGACTCTGTGTAATTGAAACACATTTAAAAAATACAAGTGTATTGGTAAGGGATGTTTGAAGAAACAAGTCAGGGAAAATCCGGGATAGTCAGGGATATTCATTTTCAAATATGAGTATGAACCCTGGCCAGTCGATCACCCTCAATTTTTGGAGAAACCCCTGATTGTAAAGTCTGCTAACAATTGACGACCTGGCGTGCAACAGGGTTGGGTTTCCACCTCGGCCCACACGTCAAGAGTATCGGCCGTGCCGGCGCGCTGCTCATGATTAGTGGTCTGACCAGCCTCATAGAACACTTTATTAAAATAAGGGGTGATTATCAACTGGTTGACCAGCGCTGCTTAGGAAGGTCCCATTACCGTCGCACGTGCTAGTTAATTGTCCTTCTCGTCCGACGTCTCGTCCATCACGATATGTTCCCATCAAGCCGAACGAGAAGCGATGTAATGAATAGCTTTCCACTCGTCACGTATGGGTAAAAGGAAAACGCTGTTTGTTGTTGTTTATTGTGCGCACGTTCGTTCGTTTGCTTGGCTGCTGCATGGCTGTCATATGAATAATTACACAGCGGAAGGTGAAGTGTAGACGTGATTTGAATACGAAATGAAGCGTGGAGGGTTGGTGTGTACGTGAGGTGGACAAATTTGATCGATTGATGGACTGCTCTTTCGGAGTTGTTAACTGATGTTTGCGGAGTCTTCATGAAGTGCAAATGACAATAATATTTATCATGCGATGAATAATTAAGTTAGATCGGTCGCGGGATTCGAACCGGCATTCGCTTGGTTTAGAGACGAGGACGCTGACCACTGGGCTGTTGCTACTCACCTTGCTCGGGGTCCCCGGGTGTTTTTTTTTTTTTTTTCGTAAACTGTTCCGATAGGCGAGACGGATCTCGCTGCGAAACTTCGTTACTTAGCACCCACTAGTGGTGATTATGTGTAAATTGACTTTGTTGCTAATCTGTTGTTGTTGTAGCTAGGTTGGGCTAAGTTGGATTGGGTTGAGTTAGGTTAGGTTAGGTGACTTAAGTCGGATTAAACGGGGTTTTTTTCTGTACGCTGCTGGGCTGCATGGAAAGCTACGTAGCGAGTTTTGCTGAACTGTTTACGAAAAAAAAATAATGCGTTCCGGGGCCCCCTCACAAAGTTGGTGGTGTGCCTGGGGACCTACTTTTTTCTCCGTCTTGCAGCTGTAGGCTAGTCATTTGGCTACGCCAGGCATGAAAGGGATAGCTTGTTTAGGTACACGTTTGGTGGTTTAATGCGCTCCAAGCCGAAGTCATAAAATAATTTGGAAGGCGAAAAGGATTAGCTAGGTAATTTCGATCGCAATTTCTAGGATCTTTTACATGCCACTATCTACATGAGCACGAGGCACTTGCGGTCATTCTCTTGCCTAAAATGCTAGGGTGCCTGATGTCAGGCTCGAATTCGGGGACCTCCAGCACATGAGAGGGTCTTGCTAGCCATCAGGCCCACCTTGCCCCATGGTTTAGGGATATTACGTCAAGAACTTATCTTGTGAGAGTTGTATGATAAGGCTAACGAGCTCGGGCACATAGTTCCGCATGCAGGTAGTCTTTCCGTGCTCTGTGATCCTGCATCAAACGACCTCGGTTCTATTTGTTGGTTTTTGGAGCCGTATATACCACACGCCATGGCTGTTTGCTGTGACGTCACCATGAGCTAGCCAATGACGAACGAGAACAACGGCTGTTTGGCCGTCTGATTGGACTAGCCCAGTCACGTGATGTGCACGTCACAGCAAACAGCCATGGCGTGTGGTATAGGTGATGATTTAAAATAATGCAGACGGGCATTGTTGGACTGTCGCACAACGAACTACTGCGAAAGCATATTCCAAGAATGGTTTCATTAATAAAGAACATCGAAAATGAAATCCGGTGGAATTTGAACCGAGACAAGTGACCAAACCTAACATGTAACAGCAACAACAACACGACAGAACAACAGTGGCACTTTTCCATCACATGGTGACACCTCTCTCCTTGATTTACAGACAACTCCAGCCACTTGCACTAAATTTCATATCCATTGCAATGTTTCTATCTAAAACCTGTTCAATGAAATCCCCTTCCCCAACATGGCATTCCCTCCAGCAAACATGATCGTAGCATTCAAATTTTTTACTGGACCCTCTAATCCTTGCAAGCTCAAAGGTCCTAAAGTCTTCTACACAACCACACGGATCAGACGATTCAATATTGTATTTCAAAGGTTTGTTGTATGAACGGTAAAAAAAAAAAAGCCTGGCAAACAAGGCTTACGTTGTACATTTAATTAAAATTTCTTAATTTTCGGACGCATATGTTCTACCTTGGAAGGGCTACAAAATAGTCCATGCAATTAATTTGCTTCTTGTAATAAAATATTTTATAACAACGCAGTGAAAACTCTTAACCATGCAAGGCACCTATAACCAGGCCATGATGGGGGCAAGCAAAGCTTCTCGTGCCACAATTGGGCCACGTCTTTAACGGTGCACGATGCGCTCGATGCAGGTGTGCTCGTACCACGACACCGTGTACGCCATTATTCCATGCTCACCCAGCTGTGTCAACAGAGGCATGCCATCTTCAAATTTTAGACTACACGGTGTCCATAAAGTACTCATACAGTTTTAAAAATCTATGGGAAAAAACTATGTAGCCAATGAACCAAAGCATTACACCAATAGAAAGAGTGATATTTAAAGTTTTTTTTTTCCGTTCATCATATCTCGATATGGGCGCCATGTGTGGCTCTCAAAATGTCTAATCGCTAGTCTCCCTCCATCCATGTTTTTCGTAGCATGTCAGGCATCGAATATCGGCAGTGTTTCAATGTCGTGCACCTGTCTTATGCACACACACAAATTCGGTATATTTCAACATTTCTAAAGCTGCGGAAACGTTTTTAACGACATTAAAAAATCGGAATAAAAAACAAACTGCCTCATCAAGTGAAACAATTTATTTTTACATACGAGCGATTCAGAGACCATTGTAACGCGACGTCATAGCCATAACAAATGTACAAGAATTACAAACTAAAACGTCAAGTGCGCCGTATTCAAGTTTCACTTTAGCCTACTTGTTAAAATGTACACGAATGATGATTTTTAATTGAAATAAGCAATTGAGAAAACTTCTGTTGTGCTTTAACAACAATTTAATTGGTAAAGCACAACAGCACTTAAACAGATGCATTTTTAACTGCTTATGCATATAATGCATAAAGCAGTTATTGAAATACAGTCGGGGAGGAAAAAAAGGGCTTGCGTCGTGAGCTATTGTTTAATGACGTCACGTCCCACTCCAGTTCTTTATTTGAACCTATCACCTTTAGCGTCTGCCCGGAAGTGACTGAAATATTAGTCGATTTTTCATGATTTCGATTAGATAACGTACCAGCAAATTGTAGGCGTTGCTATTGAAGAGTTTATGGTTAAATCGTTTGCATATGATGGGTTGTAGGTCCTTGACTAAAATTTTTTGCCAATTATGTTTTTGTACGAAGAAAAAGTTGAACCGGAACTGGCCCAGCTTATTTCAGGTTTTGACAACATGCACGGAAAACGGAATTCTATCTGTTGTTGGGCTATTGGCGAACCACTGAAAAAAAATGGCGGCTACTTTACGGTTCGCCGAAAGGCTGTCCTAGGATTCTACGCGTATTGGCAATTCGGGTAGTTATGTGGCTCCTGCTAATCAGGTAATTATTGTATAATCGATTACTTAGTGTAACAGTTTGTTGTAGTATCAATTCGACAAACGTGTGAGGCAACGGGATAGTGCATACTTGGTGCGTAGCTAACGGATTTAGAAGGCAGGGGCAGCGCTACACAATAAAGGCAGAATTATAAATTCATTCCACGATCACTTTCGATAGTTAGTAAAATAAACAATAGACGGAACAAGTTTACTTTACGCGGCTTATGGGAAAAATAAGGGCTCCTCACCGATTGATCTCTCGTTGTGCTAGAATGACGTAAGATTATCAACTGAACAACATTTTTCCAACAAATTTTTGGGGCAAAGACTTCGTTTGGCCGTCAGAAATTAGTAAAAGCCGCACTCTTTGCACTGACGGATGAGAGGCCTTTTTCTTCCCATGTTACCAGCTGATATTTTTTTCTCGTAAACAGTTCAGATAGGTGGGTTGTTATTGTCCGTTTTGTGTGGCTTTTGTTGTTATAGTCGGTTAGGCTAGGTATAGGAACCGGCTTCGGCATTTCACTTGAGGTAATGAACTGGTTGGGGTTTGGCGTTTCACGTGCCGGACTTTCGCCAAGTTTCATGCTTTCCGGCACGGCGTGGTGCTAACTTTGGACCTTCACCACGGCCAAACGGTGCGTTTGCCCCAAAACTGGAAGAGGAAAACATTACTCAGCACAATGTTTCAATCATATAATTTTTTTTTTTGCGGCACACTAGACATTTTTCTTTGTTAAGTTTCACATACAAGTCATTGACATATCACTTAATTATTATTCAAATTAGCAACAGGAAATTCCACACCAATTTATTTGTGTCGATACATCAAAGCCGTGCGTGCATGATATTACTACCAGTAAAAATATATAAAAACAACACGATTAATGAGGTAAAGATATTTTGTGTTCTATTTTCAAGTGTTTTAGTCTCGTCTGATTTGTCCCTCAAAGTCCTTGCATTTCTGAAAAAAAAATCAGCATGATAAGAGTTTAGTCTTTGTTGTTGAACGGTTTAATTAGGTTATTGTCCGATTCTCACTACCCACCTCAACAATTTCGTCAGCACAACACTTGAAGAATGGTTGAACCTGTTCAACAAAAATTAAAAAAGTTAGGGGTGAAGGAAGCAACAGCAAATGAAGCTTAACACGATACAATTTACTAAACGAACAGTCGGGAAGCTTGAGTGCGCGGAGGAGGGAGGGGCCTTTGATGGGACAAGAAATGAATGACCTTCCCAAAATCCTGTCGTGGTCATTTCACTGCAAACTTCTTCACATGTGGAATAAATTAAAAACTTCGGAACGCAGATTCATTGCTACGCGGAAAAACAAAATAAAAAAAAAAAAAAACGGAACGAAAATCGATAGAATTATAAGAACTACACCTACACGGCTGAAACATCACGTGACATAGACTCGCAAACGAAGCCGCGCGTGGACGAAATCTCTCGCACAGACGAGTAGCGCATGGACCATGCAGACCATACAAAGTGGGATGTAAAAAAAAAGTCTGTTATATGCACAATACCTTAAAATAGTGCATGCCTTAAAGAAGATTGAACAAGATGGAAAGCCTAATGGGCTCGAGAATAGTTAAATAAACCGAATGCAAACCTAGTTACGTTGCCTCTTTTTGCTTAAATGTTAGACTGCATGAGTGGGGAATTGAACCGCGACCTTTGCAACCAAAGGCGTAAGTTCTACCACTGAGGCCGTGTCAGTATGACTCAGCAGGTAGGACTTTCGCCTTCGGTTTCGTGGGTCGTGGGTTCAATTTCCCGCTCAGGCAGTCTTAACATTTAAGTCCAAAAGGCAACGTAAATAGGTTTTTATCCGTATTTTTATTTGTCCTAAAGCAGAAGCAGTCACTGACGAACTAGGAGAGAAGATCGTTCAGTCCTTTGATCGACGGTCATTATTATTATTAGGAAGTATAATAATGACTGTCGATCAAAGGACTGAACGATCTTCTCTCCTAGTTCGTCAGTGACTGGCATTACGTACAATTTAAAACTTCAAGCCTTATCTTAGTTTTATTCATACTTATTGACTAACGCGTTCTTTGGAATTTACGAGGTTACTTTTTGAATTTTTTCTTCAATCAACACATTTTATTTCGAAGTTTGGGTCCATGCGAGGTAGCGTCCATGCCGGCTACTTAGCTCTGGTCCATACGAAGCACATACTGGCGAGGCAACAGCAACGGGGCATGGTCACGCAGGGTTCCGGCCAGTAGGTTTCGTTCGATGCTAAACTTCGCTACTCAGGGTAGCCTAGCATTGGACGCCATTCAGGGGTTTTAAACGTCTTTTTTCCGTGCGACGCAGTTCCTTTAATTATTCTAGCCCGATTTTCGTTCTAGTCTTTGCACTTATAATGAAGCTTTTTTCATACTTAGCTTCTAGTTTATTCCCATGATGTGCGAGACAGTTTTAAGAAGTTATCAACAGAATGAACTTTATGGCATTAGGCGACGTCATTCTTTTCGTGTTCAATCAATGACCTCCTCCTCACGTCATCACCCAATCGTGGCTACCCTACACTAACAGGCCGGATCTTGGGCGAAAAATAGCACACATGACAAGATTGTACAATAGGGTGGATCAAAAAAATGCTTTTTTAAAATTTCAAATCGTAATAGTGTGGAAAAGTTGGTCTTCGACCTCCTAATCACTATCCCAAAAGGAAAAATTTCTAAAATAATTTTCTGAGATGCCCACCTGGCCCTAAAGACATTAAAAGTCAATGGGAAAAATCACTAATTCTGCAAAAGTGATTTTTGACTAGTTTAAAATATTGCTTTTTACATTATCTCATTTTGTACGCTCAGATACCACCAAATTGAAGCCAAAATCAAAAACATTTTTTTTTCTTCTAGAAAACAATGCGAATTTTCGGCTACCAAAATAGGGCAAAAAGGCATTTTTGTCGATTTTATGCCTTGAATAAAAACGAAGTTTCGGGACAAAATATTTTTTTAAATTTAATTCTGGCTTCTTTTAATGGTCTCTGAGAGTACCAACTTACATAATGTAAAAAAAAATTATTTTAAACTAGTCAAAAATAATTTTTTCCTAATTAGCGATATTTCCCATTGACTTTTAATGTTAAACTTTAGGCCCAGGTGGGCACCTCAAAAAATTATTTTAGAAATTTTTCCTTTTGGGATAGTGATTAGGAGGTCGAAGACCAACTTTTCAACACTATTACGATTTGAAATTTAAAAAAAGCATTTTTTTTTTTATCCATCTAATTGTACAATATGGCTGCCAAATAAGTCGTAGGATCAGTTACAGCTCCAAAAATGCCAACTGAGATGTTGCCGCTAGATGAATGCGTCGCTATTTACTCCAAGCGCGGAGAACTAATTACTGTTGCTGAGTGGTGACTTTAAAAAAATTGGTTTTAAAGCTAAGAAAAAATTGTCACATAAAGCTACGTAAACTCAAAATTATTATTTTAAAATTGCCACTATAGTTGCCAACAAACGTCATGACCTGCGGACAAAAAAACCGTGCTATGTGAGCTGGCTGTACTGATGAACACTTAACATGTTACACGTCTCTAAAGCATTAACCAGACAGAAGAAAATTTCGTGCGAAGCGATGTGTATCTACGTGTCTGCAACGTCGAAATTGCTACAATCGTTTGGTTGGTGCTGCGTTTTTGAGGATCGATTGTGAAGTCTTTGATACACCATCCTGCGTCGCTGTGCAGCCTTGGGCAGCCAGCCCGGTTATGGCTTAACGCTTAGCAGGGCCGGATTAACAACGAGGAAAATGAGGCAGCTGCCTCCGGCCCCCGGTAGTCTAGGGGCCCCCACGACCACTTAATTTTTTTTCATTTTTTTTTCTTTCAAATGTTGATGTCGTAGTTACATCATGTTTGTTTGTGTTATAGACTCTAAGAACTAACAAAAAAAATCTTAGGACTTTTAAACATTTTCATGTTTAGCTTTGTTATGGGCGACCTGCCTACCCCTTATATATTTGGGCCCCAACCTGATGCCTCGAGGCCCCACAAGGTCTTAATCCGGCCCTAACGCTTGGCAACGTCGCTTCGTGCATGGTAGCCATATTGTCACACTCGGCCAGACCGGGAAGAACCAAGTTTCATGACTCTTAGTTTAGTATATAAGTCCATGATTTAGTAGTGTTCAGTCGTTAACCATGATCACCTTAGCTTTCTGTAAATAATGTTCTTCGGGCAACTTTTTCATGGCATTTTTTTTGTTAGTTAATATCTCTTTACGGATATTAATACAATCAAGAATTTATAGGGTTGGGGAGGAGAATTTGTAACTCTAAAAAAGTCCCTATTGAAACGTGTTAGATCCTTTCCAATTAGTTCCATCAGAGTTTTCAGAGGGCGCCACATGTTTATCTGGTAATTTTTGCTCATTTTTCACCCCAAATCTAAAGTAAACTAAATTACAACTAAGTTAAACTAAATAATAATTAAAAACAAGCTAGTTTCGTGTAGGTTAGCTAAATTTTAGGCTGAATACTGAGTAGAAATTCCCACATAAAACTCATGGCGCCCTCTATAAACTCAGACGGAACTAATAGAATAGGATCAAAGACGTTTCAGTAGAGGGTCTCAGTCAAAAATTCTCCTCCCAAACCCTATAAATTCTTGATATCCATCCATGTTAAGACTGATATTTGTGACCGCTCAGCAGCGAAGATCAATAAGTGGTCACTGTGACTGAACCGTGGTTGGTGGCTAGAAAAGAGGACTCGAAGTAAATTCTTTACTTGCCAGTGTCGAGCTGGGTAGTGTGAGAGACAACCGCCTCATTTAGCTGCTTTGCTAGCTTCTGGACATTACCGCACTCATGCCGTTATCGGAAGAAGCCGGTAGGAATTCCAGGAATTTTTCCGCCGCTTTACTAGACTTCTTTCTCTTTCGAAACCTTCCAGTAAGGTTCAAAATTAAATCGGTATCATTTATACGAACATTCATATGACACTGAGCTCGAACAAAAAATTCACATGTTTTCTAGTCAAAAAATTAAAGAAAGCTGTTTTCCTCCAGAATTACAGATACAGACAAACAAAGAGGAACGCCTGATGAGACGCTCCTATGTTCACTCTGCTAATCATTGTGCGTCACTGGGAAAAAAAAAACTGTCTGGGCGCCGACGTTAGGCGTTAGACGTGACTTTACTAACAAATCTAATGCAACGCGAAATTTCACAATGAGTTGTAAATTGAAAATTATTTGTAAATTTTGTGCTTATTTGACTTACTGCTGTAGGATCAGAATTTACTTGCTCCCTACAAAAGTCGACTTTGCTCTTTATGAAGTCGAATTTCTGCAAACCAAAATAGGAAAACATGAAGTTAGTAAACACATATCACACGTAAAATAAGCAAGGATTAAAGACACAGACTTGTTTCACATTTGTCGAAAGTCCAACGTGACGAGGCTTCGAACCACTGAGATCCAGATCGCCTTAATTTTTTTGATTTAACCCTTTCATTCCCGAATTAATTCTGGTGGCATTTTCTTAAGCTTGGTCAGTCGCCGGATTCGAACTGGCATACCCTTGGTTTGAAGACGAGGACGTTGACTACTGGGCTGTGTGCTTTTTGAGGGGCCCGCGGGGGCTTACTCACACTATGCCTGGGGACTTACTTTTTATTCCATTTTGTAGCTGTGGCCGACGAAGCAAGCAGTCTGCATTCAAGACTGGCCTTGTGAGGAAACAAGATACACTAATCTGAGACAGAAAGAAAAGGTAACTGCGTCTATTGGGACTCAAACCCATTCTATAACCAGTGCTACTGGGGCGGATTCTGGCTACTGGCTCCAGCCGAGCTAAATGGCTGTTCAGTGACTTCTATGTTTGTGACCTCTAGGTCATCACTGAGAAAGACTGAACAGCTACTTAGCTCGGCTGGAGCCTGTAGCTAGTACCCGCCCCGGTAGCGCAGTGGTTAGAGCGACCGGCCTAGCCAGCATTAAAGTCCTGGGTTCGAGTCCCAGTCGGAGCAGCTTTCTTTCTTTCTCAGATTAATGTATCTTGGTTCCTCACATGTTTTTTTTTCGTTTGCCCTTTACCTTGTGATTTATTCTTCGTTGATTAGCTGTGGCCGTTTAGCTACACTGGGCATGAAGGGGGTTTTCTCTCCCAAAACCACCATTAGACACTAAAAATGTTAAGTAATGGAGAAACAATAAACATAAGGCCTCTAGGCATTAGTACCACACGCACAAAAATTCATCACTCTAGTGTCATGTCTTGAGGTGACGCAAGGGCCTTCAACTTTAGGTAATGGCGGATTGACGAAAACAGCAAAAACGTCTGGATCAAAATTTAATTTTAAAATAATCTTAATCGACACATTCATAAACTACGTAACAGGTCGTAATTACAAGCAGGGACGTACTGGCCACATGGGAAAAATGGGAGGTTTCCGTGGGCCTGTCGGTGGATTATTGACATTTTTCTTGATGACTGCTACAAAAAGACCGCAAGAGAAGCCACAAGAGAGGGGCCTACGTTAACCATTTCCCCGGGCATAAATGGCCCTCCAGAAAGTATATTGTCATTGTTACCACGGTTACCACGGTTACCGTGGTAACGATGCCGCCATGTTTTATTTCAAGTTTCGCCTCCTACAAACACCAGACACGTGCTACCTTCTGGTGCCGTTGATGAAAGCAGGTCTTATTTTATCCCATGTTTTAGAAAAGCGTCACTTCTTTGTTTGTTTTTGGTTTGAGCTGTGCTAGCGTTTGTTTTCCTCTCTGCGTTTTATACCAACCAGAAGGATCCGAGACCAATAGGTCGTCCGCGGGCCGTGGCTACGACTCCAGGCTGGCAGGCAACTCACTTTTCCAACTTGCAATCTGTGCTAGCTCAATCACGTGGGCATTGAAGTGAACATCTCAGTTGTGCCCGAAGCCAAGGTCGCGTCGCTCCCAAAACCAAACTCAAGATTTTTGCCAAGTTTCAAGGCATAAGCAGGGGTAGAAACGAGTTAAACTGACTGATTGCTAATTAATAATCCGACCTATTTCAACAAAATAGATCAGACGTGAATCTTGAAACAGTTCAAGACACACGCTAGTGTGTCGCCCGCCAAGATAAAACGATAACTTCCAGATAATCTGTATATGAGTATGGCGACCACTAGACACGTTGTGTCTTTACAGCAAAGGTAGTTCGACTGTTTTCAGGCATGTGAGGATAAATAACTATGCGACAGAAAAGGCTGAAACGTGTTTAATCGGGAGACTTTGGTCGCCTGACAACATAAAAGTCACTATTAAGGACACAGCTTACCGTTTTCTTATTGAAAAATATGCTTCATAAGTAGTCAATGGTTATGCTTCAGCTGGTTTTTAGCTTATTTTACAGGTATAGCTCTGTAGAAGTGCCCTTTTCATATGGACCTTTCTAATTGGTCAAGTGGTTCAGGGGTTAGGGAGCTCCAAACGACCAAATTGATTGTTTTACATTGTTTTAAACATTGTTATTATGCAACAATGTCAAACTGAACATTAAATAAATCCGTTCGTCTTCATTACTAATATGAAATGCAGTCATATAAAAAAGGTGACTGCTGTCCTCAAAATGTAACAAAAGCCAACACACAAAAAAAAAGGGGAATGGCCCAGAAAACTAGATTGGTGTTTCCATCTCATAATTACTAAGAAAAACAAATGGATTTCATCAATTTGGACCAAAAACAACTGATATCTACTCCAAAACAAATCTTGTTAAGGATTCCCGCCAAGCTTTTCGGCCGTGAGAAGTCGGGATATCAAACGCCAAGCTCTATCGCCAAGCTAATCCCACCGACTAAGACTACAAACGTTAAATGAAATAATTGAAAATTGCGCAGTAAGCAATTTTCATATAGTTCATTTAACCTTCGACTATTACTCGGTGTGATTAGCTTGGCAAAAGAGCTTGGCGTTTGATATCCCGACTTCTCACGGCCGAAAAGCTTGGTGGGAATCCTTAAGTTTTGTTTTGGAGTAGATAAGAATTAAAGAGAAGCAATCTTTAAACTTAAACCAGTAATGCAAGCATGATGAACAAACGACGTGTTATGCAACAAGTGATAACACACGAACCTGCGTAGGACTTCAAGCATCTGTAAAACCATAATACATTTCCGAAGACAAACTGTTGCTTCTTACTTGCAGTGAAATGTAATCAATAGCACCATGCGGAGAAACGTTAATTCTACACATAAGCTTGGTAGCTTCATGGCAATCCAAGGGAAAATTGCGTCGGACAATTTCAAATATGGCTGCTATTTTGTACTACCGTATACATCATACGTCAAAATACCAGGCTCACCTGCGTGATTTTGTTTCTATTGCCTCCATGAAAAGATACATTACCTGAGCTTCACTAGCATTCTCCTTCTGTTTGTTCTAGAGATTAGCAGGGTCAGATTAAGCCTCGTAGACGCCTGGTGCTTAAGATTTGTTACGGCCCTCTTCT